>NJDC01002943.1:0-37132 GCA_002245475.1 Calephelis virginiensis | reverse complement strand
AATTTCTACGAGACTACATTGGAATTATAAAAAAAAACATTAAAATCGGTTTGTTGTTGGTCGAGTCATCGTTGAATAAACAAATAAATTATAATAAAAAAAACGTTCGTTGTTTGTCGAACGAATAAACCTGCATTATACATAAACATTTTTCTGTGGCGAAATTGTTTCGTTTTTTTTTAATTTGTAGAAACTTTTTGGAGTCGGATAAAATCTATATATTAATACGTAAAGCACTTTGGACCCCTTTTAACGAAAATTGCGCCGACGGAGGAGTATGAAATTTGGCACAGTCATAGTTTATGTGTAGAAGAAGTGCAGAACGCTAGTATTGTTCAATAATAACGCTTAAAAAGTACATTAAATCAAAAAATAAAATATTACACGTATTGCCATGCATTTGACACACACAAACAAATATATTGATAATAACAATAAAAGCTCACAGATGGCGCACAAACTATAATCATTCAATTTGGAAACAAAGTAGTTGGTATTGAGAAAATATGAAAATGGCGTTCTTATCAACAAGATATTAAAATTTATTATGGTCGAATTTTAACAAATATAATATCAAGTTAATGTTCCATTAAAACATTCTAACAGATCCAGTTACTTAGCGACCCCAGTGAATAAACGATAATCATATCTGTAGTTTTCTAATTTTCTTCGCGATTTACTCAAATATTCGTTCTTCTACAAAATTACTTTCTTTATAAAATTTGAACGAAATTGGTAAAATCTTTTTCTTCAAATTATCGCATGATTTACAATTTTCTGAGCAATTTCCTGAAATTTTCATTCTTCAATAACCATCTACAAAATATTTTTCTTAAATAT
The DNA here is from genome assembly GCA_002245475.1 of Calephelis virginiensis. NCBI lineage: Eukaryota > Metazoa > Arthropoda > Insecta > Lepidoptera > Riodinidae > Calephelis > Calephelis virginiensis. The sequence goes on along the minus strand of NJDC01002943.1, from coordinate 36,292 downwards.
GAACTAAATTGGTAAAATTGTTACCAATTTAAATATAGACTCAGTTTATAATTATGTATAGACTTGCTGACCTGACGTGCACCGTCCTCACTATATTGTATTTTTTTTATGAGAACCCTCATCTGACAACAATTAACACAACAAAAAAATTAATTTACAAAATCGGTTCATCCGATCCCGCGAGTTGCGAATTGCGATGACCAAAAGAAAAAGGGAATCACTTTTATATCTAAGACTAGCTGAGCCGAAAGACTTTAAGTTTCACAAAAAGCAAAAATTAGGTACCTAAGGTTATATTTAAATATAATTTTTGCTTTTTGTAAAATAAGGATAGACATAACAGTATTATTTTCTACTAGCTGACCCGGCGAACTTTGCATTAATAGTTACTAACAGTTTGTATGGATTAAAGCATTGTTTTTGCAATTTTCTCTAAATTTTTGCTGTTTTTTTCTCTTTTCAAGCTTTATAATTTGAAATAAAACAACAAAAAAGAATGAGCAACATTGATCCATCCGTTTAGGCCGTTCCATTGATGAGATGGCCAAGCGAAGTAACGATTCATTTTTATTTAAATATAGATTATTAACCAAATAATCATTTAATTTGTAATTAAACAATTAAGGCTGCTAACCCTAGAATTTTCTAAATCATGTTTGTGGTTCGAAGTTTGTCGTCACTACGGAGTTGATAAATTCCGAAAGCAATTGCATATTTTTTTTATTTACAATACAAAAGAACATAAGTTAATTTAAAAAATTTGATGTGCCCTCTGTAAATAAAAGGAACAAACTTGCTGGGCAAGTGTCTCATCTCCACAGAATAAGCTGTTGCTTCATGTGCCAATGTCTACGATTTTACAACAAACTTCCATAGCACATTAAAGACCGTCCACCCAGTAACCAGAACACAGCACAGCAGAAGTTGAGGTACTTGGTGCTGGCGTTGTAGGTAACAGCCCAATCCATCTAAATAATGATGTCTCGGGCTGAGCACTCTGCTCGGCCCTCAAGTTTGGTGAAGTTGTAAAAAATCGTAAGATTAGCAACAAATTAGTCATTCAAAAAAAAAGACCGAATTTAAAAAATGAATTAAGTCTAAATTATGTAAAAAATGTTATTATGAGATTGCAGAATAGCTGGTGAGTGTTTGGGATTGGTTGCTTCTCAAATCAATGTTATAAATATAGTTATATTAAATATAGAAAAATTAATCGCCTCTGTAGTCTAGCGGTCCGGCGTCGGACTTGACTTCTTGAGGACCCAGGTTCGATCACTGGGTCTGGCAACAAAAAATTAGATGTTGTATATTTTCAATTTTCTAATAAAAATAACGTTGCCCGGGATTGGATATGAGCCCGGTTGGCGATAGGATTCGCACATCACATTGTGGGACTTAGTGTCTTCGGTTAGTTGTGGGTGCGCTGGTTGTGCCTCTCACTACCCTTTCGGAGACTGGTCGCGAAGACATTTTTTTTAAATAGAAAAAGCAGATAAGTCTGCTGCATTTCTTTGCAGGATTTTCTTTATGAGACACCGCATTTCGATCCGGTGGAAGACTAGACAAACGCACCACAAGCACCCATTGCATGGCCTTTAAAAAGAATTTCAACATTTATTAATACCGCTCTTGGGCTAATACCCAAACGTATAAACGTGAATAATTTCGCTACTTCATTTAAAATTATAAATAAACCATTCGCTTTCATAATTGTTATTTTCGTTTCGAGGAGCTTAACGGAATGTAAATACTACGTAAATAATTTAAACTTTTAGGAACTTGGGTAAGTTAATATAACATGATTGATGGAACGTAAATTATGGACTCTTCGGAGTCTTCGGGTGGATTCTTGTGAAAATTTAAATTAATTATCACTCAGAGTAAAAACAGCCTTACTTTAGCTACATGTCGTAGAAAGTATTCCATGGTTATAGTTATGCCCAGCTTAGTGATTTTGGTACAATTTTTGAATTTGTAAGATTTAGATTTTTCGCAAATGAAGTAAAAAAAAACTTTTATTTAGGGAACAGCATTTCTTATTCAAATATTTTCTACCATACTAAGGCAACAAAAAGAAAATTTTGTTTTTAATTTTCTAATAAAAAAGTTGCTCGGGAGTGGACATGTGCCCGGTTGGCTTTAAGCTTGCCCCACCTTTTTATGTTATACGACGGGAAATACGTAAAATTTGAGGTTGGAATATTAAGCTTCTAGCGTAATTATGGCCACTAACTCAATAAGAGTCTGCATTTATACATTAACTACAGCAAGACAATGGCGATCATTGATATTATAAAGAAAAGGCAAGGAGGACAATCCGGCTGAAATTTTGCTGGACTCAACTATTTAGTTTGACTGACTAAATTAAAACCAGTCAGCACTAGCATAAAACAAAGTCGCTTTCCGCTCTCTACCCTATATGTGCTAAGAACTTTAAAATGACGCAAGGGATTTTGATGCAGTTTTTAATAGATGGAATGGAGGAAGGTTTACATATAAAACAACATAGAAGTTTGTCCAACCGCGCGCATTTGGGACGGGCTGCTAGTTTTATGTAACAGATTAATCTATTATCGCGTAACATAGACTGTCTGAAAGTCCGATAAAGTTGTAAAAACCACGAGGGTAGCAACACATATTCCCGGTTCCTGTAATCAACGAAACTTAATCCAAAATTCTTACCAATCCGCAATTCGCCCAAAAGTAACGAAGCGTTACTCATATTTTTAAAAAACGCTCAGAATTAACTATCAAAAACGTGAAACCGTAGTTAGATGTTTTACTATTGGTACATACAAACAAATACCCTCCGTAATCAAAACGACTCGTTTTTATAATATAACCAGTATAATATAAACAGTGGTCATTAAAAAAAAAACTGGCTGGTTGGATGAAAAAACCAAATAATAAATTAGTCTAAATACAAGCAAAGTATTAGCCTAAATCTATCGATTTTTTTAAACATTTGCAATTGGCACATCACTAATTCATTCACTTCGTAGCGATTCAGTTGATAAAACGTGCACAAGACGAATGGCACGTTGGCAAGAACCAGGCACAATAAATAACAGATTAATAAACAGTCCGACTACATTCCTGGTAAATCTAAATTCTAAACTTCTCCTCAGTCAACAATTCTCATTTGTTATTGTTATTTTCGTTTCGACGAGTGAACTGAGTGTAAATACCGCTGCCAACATTCAGGAAGTTGGACAAATTGTGTAAGTTGGTAGGACAATATTGTTTTTAGATGAATTATACAAATTGGCCTAACCTCAAATTAACCCACTTTTAAGCTTGTGTTGTTACTGATGTTAGCCATTACATATATGAATCGCCAAAATGTATATTTACATTTATGAATCGTCAAAATGTACACGCGCAAAAATTCCGAACGCCTGGACTGATTTAGCTAATTTTGTTTTTGAACTGTTTGTTAAAAGAAGATTTAGAAGATAAAGACGGGAAAAACTACCAATAAAATAGTACAAAAAATGTTTAAATTTTTCAAATACAATTTTCACATCCCTATCCCCCGAACATGACGGAGGTACAACCAGAGCACCTCTAGTCGAAGATACTCCATAGTCCCACAATGTTACAGTTTACCAACAAGTCGTCAACCGGCTATATCCGATCCTAGGCACAATTAGTGTTATTAAGTGGAAATTTAAAAAAAAGCTTTTGACATACCTGATCCAGGAATCGAAAACGAGACCTCACCCAAACGAGGTTATATGTACAACATAAATTAATTTTTCAGCCATTTGTGGATCCATTTAATTTTTTTTTAATATCGTTCAGTGTACTTACGAATAAGACTATTGGCACCAAGTCTAAACCTGATGAAGGAATCTCAGGTAAATTAAAAAAATTGACATTTTTTTTGCTCTTAGAAGATATAACTTGAAATTAAGTGAAATTAATGAAATTGAAGTCGGTGTTATCGATTTACAGAAAACTAATTAGATTTCAAATTAAACACCCAAGCGATATAAAATACGAAGACTTTACCTTTGTTATTTATCTTAAAACTATTTTCTTAGACTTGTTTTTTAGCGAAGTATAAAACACCACAAAAGTAATATTAAATGAAGTTTTACTCAAAGTTAAGCTAACCAAAGAAAGTTTAAGCTTTATAATAAGCTATTGAAAACTTTTATACATAAATTATTAGAAACTGAAATCTGGAAGTTTACAACAACGTGGCTTGTGTTAATAACGTAAGTGGTTATTTTTAATAATTAAAACAATGAGAGTTATGTGAAAAATATGTTTGAATATATACCTATAAAAATAGCAAAAAGTTTTTTGCTTTGTAAATAGAATATTTTTAATAACATGTTCCAGAAGTATCGATAAAGTTTTAACAAAATCGCTTTAGAATAAAACAAATACGGGTCTGCAGGTGAGATCGTTCTAGTATAAAGAGTATATTTAAATTAAAATCTATGTTTAGACGACTACTAAGCGTTTTTTCAGATCACTGTCGTAGAGTGCTGTGCAGCAGCTTTCCCGGATAGGGATTCACCGCCTTAACTAAACCTGCCGCCATCATGACTCTCATTTAGAGTAGGGTAGTAGATAGACTAAGAAAAATATGCGTGATATCCCGGCCACAGGACAGCGACGCACCTGTAACATTTATAGTGTCTATAGATCACGGTTGCCTCTTATTGTCAGGAGATCCGTGTGTTTGTTTGATCACTGACCTTTTGCATTAAAAAAAACCATTTTATTTCACAAATCTATATTTTGTAAAAAATAAGATTTGCTTTCTAATTACCACTCCAATAGAAAATTCGAGATTCTTAGTACAAACAAGTTCCTCGTTAAATTTTCACGATGCAGTTGCACCAACTGCCGACTATAAAAAGTGTAAAATTTATCTTTTAATTACGGGATACCTTGTTATCTTTCAGCCCGTGCGTACTTAAAAATATAAAAAAAAATGATTATCCTACCATATTATCATTAATACTAGGATACCTTGTACCTTTGTATAGCACAACTTTTTATAGATCGGGAGGGCACTGTCATCAAAACCTACCCTTCGAAGGAATGTAATTTGATCGCCTCGTTAATCGAGGGGTCAGTCTACACGCCTAACTACACTGATCAACAGCGAGATTCAGTTTCCAATCGAGATGAGGATATTTAGATGTCATATTTCAGTCATTTATATTCGAATAATAGTTCGAACTTCTGAGGACGAAATAGAAACTGGCAGGTTATGTACAGTCTTAAAAAAGGATATTATCATCGTTTAAAACAAAAATTTGAAGGGGTAAGAAAAACGTTCAGGTGGTTTTTGGTAGGGGAACCGGATGTTCTTGATAATAAAAGCCGTCAAAGCGGTGTTCCGTATTTTTTGTGTAAAACAGACCATCTACCTTCCTCGAAAGAGACGAGTCAAAGGCCAAATGGTCATTACAATCAGACAACGTGTGATAGTGTGCATTGCTGTAATTTGCCGGGATAGAGATCCACTACTTCACTTGCTCCTGCCGCTATAGTACCAGTGATATTATACAGTCTGCAGGGAAGGGTACCGGTAGAATTGCATAATAAGTCTAACACGTTGGCAACAGCACAGCGACGCACCTACTACAACCAGTGTGTCGAAAGGAAACTACTTACTACTACTTAGAGCCGTGAGTTTGTTCGATGTCTTACTTATGACGTAAAAAGGCCTTAACTCTGATACTTTTTAAAAATCAATTAAGCTAAAATTAGTTGCATTAACAATGTTTATAAATTGAGAAGCCCTCGATATTCTTCTAACCTGCTTATAGAACGTCCACGTATGATCAAAGATCTGACACCTCGGGTACAAAAAATAATTTCTTTTAAATGTAAAATGTATAAAACTTATCAGGTTCTGCTGCGGTTAATTTATACTAAAACTTTGAAAATGTCCCATATTGTTGCTCGATGAACTATGTTTATTGACGGTGGTCTCCTGATCTAGTTTTATTCGGCTGAAATCACTTCGAGGCATAAAATTGACAGAGTTTATATTGAAATTATTATTCAAGGCAGTTGTCTTATTCTTGAAAGACGTTAGAGTAAAATGAATTAAGGACAAAATTAAGCCCAGGGCTACAAAAAAAGCTTCACGGAGACATTTTAGTTTGGTTTAATTTATTTTACGTCGAGAAAATGTTCCAAAGTTCTTAGTATGTTTGAAGTAAATGTCGCTTGGGATGAGCTGGTAACAGACCAACTTTTAAAGAGAAATATTAATTTCGTAAAACCAACATTCGTTAATTTAATGCAAATAGGGTTATCTTTTTTTGGTAGTAAGATTTATTCAGACTAGTTGTTGATTTACAGTTTCTTACAAACTGTATATCTTTTCTACAGGTACCGAATATGTTTACTTATTATATTCCTTATTGTACACAATTTTTGGCAACAACATGGACCTAGATAAATGGAAATGCATAAAAGGAACCTTTATCTCTAGGTCTGCAGGTTTCTTCCAGCCAGGGTTGAATTTAAACTAGAATCTGTGATGAAACAGTGGAAAGCATTATGCACAATAAATAATATATCTAACTAAATAACTTACATATAATAATAATAACTAGTGGGCGCCCATTGGTCGAAATTCGACCATTTTAATATTTTTTTATCCAAATTTTAATATCTTGCTGATAAGAACGCCACCTCCGTTTCTTAAAACCAACTATTTTTTTTCCTGAATGCGCATTAGCAACTTCATTCGCATCATTAGAACTAGTGCGCCATCTGTGATCTTTTATTGTCAACATCAATATATTTGCTTGTGTGTGTCAAATGCATGGTAGTGTGGGTAATATTTTTTTTCTTGATTTAATGTACTTTATAACCATTATTATTGAAAAATATTAGCGTTCTGCACTTCTCCTATACATTAACTATAAGTGTGTCAAATTTTATGCTCCTGCGTCCGCCCAATTTTCGTTAAAAGGGATCCAAAGTTTTGGCAGTGTACGTATTAATATATAGATAAAATAAGAATACTAATAAAATTAATTAATTAATTAAGAATAACGAACATAAAAATATTAAATCTATACAAATATGGAACCTAATGGCCAAAAATTATTATGCCAGTGTTAAGTAATATTCTTTCAACCGTTGTCATATAAATACAAATATAACAATTTTTTTTTGGTGCAGAATAAAGTGTATTCATTCATTCATTCATTCATTATGTTATCAAATTTGTGTACTTTTTCTAAAGTTTCATAGACGTTGGCACGTCACAATATGGGAGAATATTATGTTGGTATGATTGAATAATTTATAACAGCTTCTCGGTACATAACATAAATAAGATAAACTCGTAAGTAGATTATTTTCACATATTTTTGAAAAACACTTTTACTTTTCTAGAACACACTTTATATTACACTGTAGGCAAAATTTAAAAATAGGAAAGCCCTATTCGCAGAATTATAAAGGTAGCTGAAAGTCGACGATGATAAGTAGGTTCATATAAATTCTAAATGAATGGTGTAATCGTGAACTACCCGCCATAACTACCAAACACATCATTAATAATATATTGGTATCAATAGACAATTTATATTTCTTTCAATTAGAAAATCTGTTTGCATGTCTTCTTTCCTGCAAATTTATAAAAGAAATAAGAAGAAAATGAAGAGGTTATTAACTCGAATGTATGTTTTCATGTTTTTATTTCTTTTTGTATGTTTTGCAACACGATTACTCGTTCATTATCTAACCGATTTTGATGGCATTTTTTGGAATGGGAGGTACTAACAGCGATATGCTTCATAAGTTTCGTCTAATAGATGATGATGTAATAGATGAAATGTATGCATTATTAGGTACTTTTAAATCTAGTAAGATGTTTATAAAATTTATACGGGACCAGCTCGGAATAACTAACCTTTCGAAAAATAATTATCAAATCGCGACGTAGACCGTAATAAGGAAATAATTGGAGTCGGGTATTAGTAGTTTTGCTGCGCACAGTTATTTTTGTTAATTACGTGGCGGCTTACTATGGATATTTTTTTAAATATATAAACCTTCTCCTGACAATACGAATACACAACAAAAAAAAAAGAATGAGTAAATTCTCCGATTAAAGTTGTTCCATCCGTTAACACGTCATACGATGTCAAAGGGAAATAATATATATTATGATATTCGAAGGCAAACAAGCAGACGGATTTCCTGATGTTGATTTCTTGATGGTAAGAAATTCACGCCGCCTAGAGACACCAAAGGTAATAATGGTGCGTTGCCAACCTGAGGCCGGAATATTTACTAGGATTTGGATTTGCTGGAGCTGCTTTGCAGCCCTCGAGCTTCTTCTGTCAGTAACGATAAGACTTCGCGATGCTCGGGTTGCTTCGTAGCCCTCGAGTTTCGACTCTACAAAGACTTAATATCCCGAGTCGCTTGCAATAATTCCCGAGTCAGAGCATTTTCTGAGTCTGGGTTTGTTTATTAAAATTTGTTTTGGTATTTTTCTGAGAATTATTTATTCTGCAATTAACGGTTTTCTAGCGGTCCGGCGCGGGGTCGGACTTGACTTCTTGCGGTTCGATCCTCAGGTCGGGCAGCAAAAATAGAAAATTTGTACTTTCCCTTTTCATGTCCGCATGGTGTTCGGTTTGCCACCTATCACATTGTGGGACTAAGTGTCATCGGCTAGTCGAGGATGCCCTGGTTGTGCCTATGCCTACCTCTTTGGGGATATGGGCGTAAGATACTTTATTATTTATTCGATGCCATAAAAAATGAGTGCAAGTCGGACTAGTCGGCATCTAGATGTTTCTCACAAAAATGTACAAATGTTTGCCCCCGTTGGGAATCGCACATGAACCTCGCTGTTGGTTGGTGAAGTTGGGTCTGTATGTTAAACCTTCGACAAAATAGAAAGGCTGTCAAAACAAATATACATACAACGTTAATTCAACTATGTAGTCCTAATAGTTTGGAAATATAATGGATGTGACATCCGAACAGACGGACATTTTTAATCTATACTGTTTTTTCCTATTTATAGTGGTTTCTGTTATTTGGTTGCGGAACTTTAAACCACTGAGAAACGGAGTCGTCAGAATAGTTCTGAGAAAACAGTTATTAATATTTACAAACTTAACAAAGTAACAACGGAAGAACATTGGGTTCCTGGATCCTGAAATTAGTATTTACGAAGGCATGTTTATGCTTTCCGAATAACCCTCTCTTTGTTCGTCCTTTGAGAACGTGGATAATGAGCAGACTACTTTGGCATTGCTGAATAATTAAAAGGCTAAATTAAAATATATTTTAATGGAAGGGTTATAACGGTTATGGTGGCCTAGTGGACCTTTACCAATTGTATTCTTAACCGGTCAAAATGTGTAATAAGGTTTGTAAAACAGCAAGTTTATTAAAATCAGTCCTTTTTTAAACTTTTTATAGCTGCAATAAACATTAAACATTATGAATATTTTTGGGGTCTCCGCGACATGATTCGTGGCAATTTTATTTTTAAACTATGTTTTTCACGTCTGTGGTCTATCGGTTGACCAAGATCTGACAAGTGGTGCATAAAATTCGTTTCTAACCGCTGACGGAAAAGGAGGATACATGTATTAGAGGTGTTTATTGTAGACTTTGCCGGGAGTCTTTATTTTAAAATTATTTGAACCTCAGACTTGTGGAAATAAACACATATAATTATTGATTTACATTATAAAATAGTGAAAAAGAAGGCGGCTGATTGTACGAGTCAATTATAGACACCACAGATGATACTGGTGCGGCGATATGTTATATGAGATCTAGGGGCTCGGGCCCCCCCAAGACGAGCTAGCGAATCACAAGGGCACTACCTACCTTTTCTCGAAATGTTTTGTCGTTTATTTGAACCCTCATAGAGTTGGTTTCCGATATACTAGATAGTTCAAATTCTTAAGATATGATGTCAATAATAGACTAATTAAACTCACAGCCTGAATTGAATAGTTCCGTCACTGACACACTGATGATCATCAATATTTTAGAGTACTTTCTCAAGTGCTAGAAAGTCAAAGTTTGGTATGTTAACATTCTATAATTTTTTAAAGACAGAAAAAATTTTGCCCCAGACAGTATTTGAACCTGTAACATTTCGTCTCAGGTACACGGAACTGTGTATCTACAGGACATAACTACCCGCGTTAACGGGTAAGAAAGGAATTAAAAATTTCGCCACGGGACTTGAATCCTCAGTAGCTCAATTGGTTAGAGCATTCGTCGGCTTGAGACGAAAGGTTACAGGTTCAAATCCTGTCTGGGGCGAAATTATTTCTTTCTTTAAAAATTTATAGAAATTTAACCCAAGCACAGGGCAAGTGCTAAAATAAAAATATGTTAACATTGTTCAGTATACAAAAAAAAAATACTACCGTGCCCCCAGATAAACATATAACTTTCGCCCCCCTCCCCTAAAATACTTCAGATACTAAGTCTTCGCATTATTTCTACGATGGCAGCGAAATGGCGAAACCAAAACTTTTTACTGATACGTAGAATTTGTGAAGTTAGGGTCGGTAGAGCTGCATTCCAGTCAACCATCTATTAAATATAATACTGGGTAAGAAAGGTCTGACTAAATAATTTAAGCGGTAATTAAATTTATTTATATTTGTCGAGTAGTTGCGTAATACAAAAAAAAGATTCAGTTGAATTGATAACCTATTTTGGAGTCAGTGAAAGAGCAGAACTATAGGACAGAATTTCAATTTCAAGAGAACCAAACAAAATTGTCCTTTCATAAGAAGAGCCGTCTGCTTCCCTGGTATTTTATGACAAAAAAGTTCACAAACCCTGATAACCTCTGATAAATGATCGCCTTGACTTCATGAGGTCCCGGGTTCGAATCCCGGGTCGGCCAACAAAAAGAAAATTGGATTTTTCCAATTTTCTAATAAAAAAAAATGTTGGTCGGGATTTGAAATGTGCCCGGTTGGCGATAGGCTTGTCACCTATCACATTGTGGGACTTAGTGTCTTCGGCTAGTCGTGGGTGCCTTGATTGTGCCTCTGCCTACCTCTTCGGGGATATGGGCGTGAAGATACTTTTAACCCTAATAACCTTCAGCAAATCCACTTAAGGAATCGCTTATATTGATCATCAAATTTTATCGATAATCCCCAGGTACAGAATGGAGGCAAGCAAACATTGAACGCATTGTGGGACTTAGTGTCTTCGGCTAGTCGTGGGTGCCTTGATTGTGCCTCTGCCTACCTCTTCGGGGATATGGGCGTGAAGATACTTTTAACCCTGATAACCTTCAGCAAATCCACTTAAGGAATCGCTTATATTGATCATCAAATTTTATCGATAATCCCCAGGTCCAGAATGGAGGCAAGCAAACATTGAAAGTTTGTTCAGCACCGTTTAAACATTTACCTTGTTTAAAATTAGCAAAGAGCTATTTATTTGCAAATGTGTACACAATTAACAATCGCATCATTGGAGCCAGTATCTTTACTTTGCCATTATCAATTTTATGAGCTGGAAATACACACGATGTTCTTGAATTTGTTAAGAGTGGGACGAAAATCGAAAAACCGCAAAAGAAATTGATCGCCCAAAAAAGATGACACACACACGCAAACACGTCAAAATTATTACTAGGTTTTCTTTGGGGGCTAAAAAGTAGCCTTTGTCACTCTCCAGGTTTCTATCTCCTATATTTTAAAACCAGCGGCCCACCCCAGCTTCGCACGGTTGCGAAATATTCTTATAAACCTTCATCTTCAATCACGTTATCTATTTAAAAAACCGCATCAAAATCTGTTGCGTAATTTTAAAGATTCAAGCGTACAAAGGGACATAAGGACATAAGAAGCGACTCTGTTTTATAATTATATCTACCATAAAATCTCGTCGTAACGAAATAACCTTGCGTTCGACGTGAAATAAGGACAAACCAACAAACTTTTGGACAAACCAACAAACTTTTGGATTCATAATCCTATTAATATTATAAATGCGAAAGTTTGTAAGTATGGATGTATGGATGTTTGTTACTCTTTCACGCTCGAATGGCTGAACGGATTTGTCTGAAATTTGGAAGACAGATAGATTGTGACCTGGATTAACATATAGGCTATTTTTAATCCCGATCGCACACCGGGTTTCTACAAAAAGCGCGGGCGAAGCCGCAGGTAGCAGCTAGTATTTTATATTAGTAAATCAACATGCATTTTTCTTGATAATACTTTTTTTTCTGCCAAACTGTTTCACAGTAATCGGGAGTACAGAAGAGTTACTCTTAAAACTCGATTTCATGTAAATTGGAAATTGTAATCAGATGTCATTTTAGGTACTTTTAAACACAAAATTATCGAATTATTAACATTTACTTACTAATAAACAACATTTTTTTTATCGGATTCGCTGATTTTTGGATTAAATGTTAATAATCCAATAATACCGTCTTCAAGAATACCTAAAATGACATATCCGATTCCAATTTGTATGAAATCGAAATTCACGAGTAACCCTACACTTCTCGTTTCCACTTCCATCCTACCAATAACTTTATTAGTTTTGTCATACCTTCGATAGCTGTACCCGCACGCAGCCCTACAAGACAAAGTTTGGGCATCCGAAAACCACTGTGCGAGTACAACCCTATTAGCATAAAGTCTACTATGACTGCAATAAATTTATTTATGCCGATTAGTATGAATATTAGAATTATGATTGCATAACGTACAAGTAGTTCAAGAATGAATAAAATATTTAGAGAAATTTGGTTACTGAAACTCCCCCCCCTCCCTCCGGCTCCACAGAATAGACCATCTGTCTTCCTGCCAGGCAGCTCGTACCGTCACTAGCGCCGTGGCACCTGACTAGAGAGTTTCGCAGCGACTCACCCGGATTGGTACCACACCTGTACTTGCCGCCATAACGTCATGACGTGTTCCGGTTTGGAGAGTAAGGTAGCCGGTAAACTTGAGGTCTAACATCCTGAAGCACCATTACCACCTTTGTTGTCTCTAGGCGGCATGAATTTCTTACCATCAGGAAATCCGTCTGCTTGTTTGCCTTCCAATATCATAAAAAAAACATTTCGTACTACGTAAATATTCAAACATTCATTCTGTGATTTCGAACGAAACAAAAAATATCTGAATTCGTAAATGCGTTAAACAGAACATAAAGTCTAATTTAAGGTCCTATTTTTCATGACGGCTTAATGGTTTATATGCGAAATGAAGAATTATGGCTTTCAGGGCAATAAAAAATGAGACCAAAACATTGACAGTGTTGGTAGCTGTTGTGGCTAATTTAACGAAATACTGAAAAAAAAAACCGTTATTAAGAGCTTTCAATTAAAAAAATAAATATATTTAAATTTAAAACAAGTAAGCAAAAATGTTCACCGCAACTAATACCCAGACACCACTAATATGATATTACACTAGCTGACCTGGCAGACGTCGCTCTGCTATTATTTTAATGTGTTTTTAGTAAAATATTGGGGTCATTCACACTTATCACTTAGGAGTATGAAAAATAGATAGTAACCTATTCTCAGACCTACTCAATATGCTTACAAAATTTCACGAGAATCGGTCAAACCGTTTCGGAGGAAAACGGTAATTAACATTGTGACACGGGAATTTTATATTCAATTCAATTCAATTCAATTCGTCGTCTTTATTTCGTAGGTACATTCGTTACACTTGAAATACGTCAACAGTAAAAATACATTATAATCATTTTTTACAAGCACATACGGTAGTTAAAAAAATTATTACAACCTTTAAAAACACCTTACATCAAACATTGCAAAAAACAAACACATAACAAATACATAAACAAATCCTGTCTCAACAGCATCCTAATGTATGACAATAATATAAACAAAACATGGAGGTAGTTAAAAAATAATAACAGATGAGTTAGACCAGGTTATGGTTTTTCCCTAAAAACAGGGAATACAATTTAAAAAAGTAAGAAATGCAAAATATATTTGGCAATAAAATTATAATAAATAAGTAATAATATCGAAATTAAAATTAAAATGTAAAATAAAAAATGTCGGTAAATAGTATAATGTTAAAATTAAAATTTTAATAAAAATGTCAGATTTCAATGACTTATAAGGATGGACATATGATAACAAATATGTATACTGCTCGTATATATTAAATTTATCAAAGTATGTCAAAAATAAAATAAATTCTATAACCCCATACTCTCTGCCTACCCCGTAAGGGACTTGGCGTGAAGATATGTATGTATGTATGTATGTATGTATAACCCCTAAATTTACATGTAAATTGTAAATTCGAAACAATGTCAAATGTCTTAAAAGATCAGAAATTAGCCGTTAGAACGTTGTCAAAATATTAAATTTGTATAAAAAATCAGGATAATTGAAAAAAAATCATGTTCAATGAATAAACAAAATAAAAATTTCATTAATATACAATTAATTTACAATATCCATATATATATATATATATATATATATAAAACTAGCTGACCCGGCAGACGTTGTTCTGCTACTTTTTTAAATGTCATTTTAGTAAAAAATGGGGGTGAGTCACCCTTGTCACTTAGGAGTATGGCCGATTCTCAGACCTACTCAATATGCTCACAAAATTTCATGAGAATAGGTCGTCGTTTCAGAGGAGTTCAATCACGCACACCGTGACACGAGAATTTTTAATATAAGATAATGTTTAAATAGAACAAGCGAGAAATTATAATTTAGGTATGCACAAATGCACCACTATATTTTCATGTCACAGTACACTAATCAGCCCCTCAGGATGCCCACATAGAGATTTTTGTCGCAATGTTAGATATTAATTAGTTAAGTAGACAAAGTGACTACAACAAGAAAAACTCGTTGGCTCGGAAATTAAGAAGTAAAACATCCACGTTAAAACGCTAAAAAGTTAATTGTCAATAGTATCAATTATATTAATTTTACTGCCTCTATGATCTAGCGGTTCAGTTGTTGGACTTGACTGCCTGACCAAACGGGTTCGAATCCTAGGTCGGGGCACAAAAAGAATATTGGGTTATTCCTATTTTATAATAAAAAACCAACGTTGCTCAGGATAGAAAATGTGCCCGGTTGGCGAAAGGCTTCTATCACATTGTGGGCCTTAGTGTCTTCGGCTAGTGGTCGGTGCCCACGCAGCCTTGATATCTCCGCACGGAGATGCATTGGCAGTGTATTACACCATGCAGTTTTTGTATATTTTTTTCATGATATTGGAAGACAAACAAGCAGACGGATTTCCTGATGGTAAGAAATTCACGCCGCCTATAGACACCAAAGGTGATAATGGTGCGTTGCCAACCTGAGGCCGGGATGTAAGGCCTCGAGCAAAAATAAGTTTACCGACTACCTGACTCTCCTAACCGGAACACGTCATGACGTTATGGCGGCAGGAATAGGTAAGGCGGTGAGCCTATGCTCGCCTTTTACGAGCTGCCTGGCAAGGAAGGCAAATGGTCTATTCTACAAAGGAGCCCGGACCAACACGGGGAATACAAATATAGTCTTTTAAATAAAAAAAATTCAACTCCACATTACCGCAGTAGCGTGAAATACACTTAAGCTATGCGGGACAACGGTCGGGGAAAAAAGAATATTGGTATATATATAACAGTTGCAGAATAGCACACATATTGACTACTTAAAATACAAAATATGCCAATTTTGAAGTTAAAGAGCACGTCCAAAAGATGAGTTCAATAAGACTGATCTAATTATTTTGAACAAACGTTTAAGCAGAGTAATTAAAAGGCATGAAACTTTCTTGTTTTAATAGGCAAAGTTTTAAAGCAATTTTGCTCAGTTAACTGTTTGTATCGTTTATAAAATTAGACGTATTTACATGCGACTGTTTAAATGTGTTTCGTCCAAGTAATTAGCTAGATAATGGTAGCAATTCTGTTGGCGTTAACTAGATTATTACTAAAATTAAAAATAAGCACTGTATAATCTTGCATAATGACAATTAAAAATTCGAAATGAAACTTAGTTTACATTAGTTTTTTGTCGCTTCTGTGGTTTAGTGGTCCGGTGTTGACGTTGACTGCATGAGGTCTTAGGTTAAGACGGTCTTAGGTGAGGTCTTAGGAAGACGGGCAATTAAAATGTGTTTTTTTTCAAACTTTCAACAAAAAAACTCGATCCAAGTTTAATATGTACGCGCCAATTATACGCTTGAACTAGTATTGTGGGTGTTTGTCAATCATGCTTATACACAGAAAACTTATCCTACCAATAGTAAAAATGCGAAAGTTTGTGAGTATATATGCATAGATGTTTGTTACTCTTTCACGCTCGAATGGCTGAACGGACGGCCTGAAATTTTTAACATAGATAGATTAGGACCTGGATTAACTAATAGGTTACTTTTATTCCCGATCGCAGAACTGGTTCCTGTTTAAAAAGTGGGCGTAGCCTCAGGCAACAGCTAGTAGAATATAATACACACCCAGATCCGGAAACACAGAAATCGGTGTTCAACAAATAAATTTTGCCCCCGTCGGGAATCAAACACGAGCTTCGCGTTTGGCGGGTACCTAATAACCTCTCGGAAAAACGAAGCGGGTAAAATTAAGTTTCGTCAAGTCTTTAATTGTGCCAACAGAATCACCATCAATTTGTTCGAGTTAATGCGGCAGGCTAACGGGAGACAAGTTTTTTTATCATTTGTAATCTCTCATAGCTTTCATTTAACAACAAAAAAATACGGTGCCAACAAGTAGTTGAAGTCTATTTTCAAGTAAACGTAATATTAATAATAATAATAAAAAGTTTTACAAATTTATGCTTGTGCATCACTTAGTTTTAAAGTTTTTAAATGTATTTATTTTTTATGTTTCTTTATGGTATAAGAAGGCAAACAAGTAGGCGGATTTCCTGATGGTAAAAAACTCACGCCGCCTAGAGACACCAAAGGTGGTAATGGTGCGTTGAGGCCGGGATGTTAGACCTCGAGCAAAAGTAAGTTATCGTATCGTAATTAGGTAATTATTTAGTTTACAATAAAGAGTTATTCTAATCTATGCCGTCTTCCAAACCAGAATACTTTGTAATGGTAGTAACTAATTCTCTCTTACGAGCTGCCAGAAATGCAGGCATAGGCATATCTATGCCTATGCCTGCCTATGGATAGCCCAAACAAACAGGGAGATAAACTGGGAAGACTGATGGGTAACAATGTTTTCAAACCTGTCCGCTATTTAGATAAACGGTTCTCAAATTTTTAAGTATGTTACACAATTAATAAAATATTACTATGATATTTTTTAGGTTATTAAGAAATATCTCTACAAAATCAGCAAGTAAAATAAAAACCAAGGGGATGAACAGACAGACAAAAACATAACAAAACAGAAACATGAATCAGAGGATAGCACAACTTAATGAAAAAGCTTGAGCTTTAGCTGCTCAGTTACAAAAAATCAGGGTTGGTTTTTACGTTCCCTTTCAAAGAGCTTTTACCAGAGCTTTTTTCACTCTAACACATTTTTATTGTAGGCTTCACAGACAGCAGTAAAACGTTACATCTAGTGTGATTATCACTGATAGTCGCGTCACGAAAAACACATAAAAAGTTATTGCTTTCATAACACATACACATCCACATAACTTATAACACAAGTACCTAAAAGCGTTAAAACTGTGTACAGTAGTACTATTTAAATCATGCGCTTAGACTTTATTCGTCAAGCTTCGGAAATCCGAATCTATATAGAGTTGTTATTACATAATTAATCATTTCGTTTAACGTATTTTTATTTTAGCACTTGCCCTGTGCTTGGGATAGATTTCTATAATTTTTTAAAGAAAGAAAAAATTTCGCCCCAGACAGGATTTGAACCTGTAACCTTTCGTCTCAAGCCGACGAATGCTCTAACCAATTGAGCTACTGAGGATTCAAGTCCCGTGGCGAAATTTTTAATTCCTTTCTAACCCGTTAACGCGGGTAGTTATGTCCTATAGATACACAATTCTGAGTACCCACCAAATGAGTTCATCATTACAGATGAAATTCACATTTTAGAATGGCCATAACTTTCGTTTCTCGCAACGTATTTTTATTTTAGCACTTGCCCTGTGCTTGGTATAGATTTCTATAAATTTTTAAAGAAAGAAAAAAAGAAAAAAATGTCGCCCAGACAGGATTTGAACCTGTGACCATTTCGTTTAAATTTTGATTAGGTCAGCCAATTTAAAAATAAAAGTATAAAGTGTTAAAAAAAGTAAAAAGTGTAAAGGCAAAGCGTATAATTTAAATAGTAGTATTGTACTTAGTTGTTACCGTCTGTTTACCTGTATTATAAAAATTATCCTCGGCAAATACTAATAAACTTAAAAGATAGGGCTATTTTAGATCAGTTACTAGGCACCAAATTTTATTTTGCAATAATAATTACAAAAATATTTTATCAACAAAACTGTAGAAGGCCTATCTCCATCTCTAGATAGGTTATCAATAAGTTTAGTGTTTTGAGTTCCGGTTCAGAGTTAGACAGAGAGCTACTTTTTAGAAAAAAAAAGAGAGTTCCGTATAATTATTTTTTTAAATATTCTGAACTTGGTGACGAATTCGTACAACGTTGAGTTAATTTTCGTGGTTAGTAATAGAGACGAATAATTTTAGTGCAGTAAAAGGCAACCCAAATGTTGACCTGGCAGGCCTTTCTCAATATACGAGTATTTGGTAATAATCCATTTATAAATTAAATAAATTTGATTTCTGCTCGTATTGGGCTCTTTCAATGCGTAGCATTATTACTGCTACCCTGTTCTTCTTAAACCCTGGTAGAAAAATTGGTATTATAAGTTTGAAATATTTGTGTGTATGTTTATAGCCTTTGAACAGATGGATATATTTCGACGAGGATTTTTGTATGAAAGCTGACATGGTTAAGATGATTCTTCGCTAGATTACGTGCAAATTTTATTAAGGGGTTATTGATTTTTTTTAAATTTTAGTTTCATTATAGTTATTTTTGTATAAATTGTAAAGTTTTAGTGATATACTCCTTTACATTTTCTTTTGTTGAAGCCAAGTGCAAGTTTTTAGAGTACCGTACCTGAATGGCAAAAAACGGAACCCTAATAGATCCGACTAGTCAGTTTATGCGTATGTCACAACCATTTTAATCTCTAACTATTAGAACTTCATTAGGAGTTTTTACCTTTTTTTTATTAGGACTACAGTTAATACTTGGTAGGTAGATATGCTCTGTTAACAGCTTTGAGGTTTTTATATAAAAACAGCTGAAACTAAAAAGTTTTTTTTTTATATTACATTAAATCATCCAGATAAACAACTAAATATTACTTGTGTCCTTGATTACTTGCGACTTTCAATATCCTACTAATATTATAAATGCGAAAGTTTATGATTATGTATGCTTGTTACTCCTTCATGCTCGAATGGCTGAACGAGTTTTTTTTTAAATTTGGAACACATATAGATTGTGACCTGGATTAACATATAGGCTACTTTTAATCCAGATCGCACAACGGGTTCCTGTGATAACGAGGGCATAACAGCAGGCAACAGCGAGTATATCCTAAAACTATGCCTGCTACTACAGAAAACGTCAAGGGCGAGTCACACTTGGCCACTTTATCATTATGATCAGTTAAATAGTTCGTGTGGTAAAAGTGAAGACCATAAACCTCGAACGAACCCGCGGTGTATGGCCTCTGAGTAGCCACGAAGTGTTAGATTATAGAACTATAGACACATCACTAGTATCTCTTGTATGGTCTGTGAAATATTTTCTATTCTATGAAATTTATAACGGTAATATGTATGATTTACTAATATTGCGACTTAAAATACAATATACAATGTAGAAGCTTATACTTTCAGCACTTTGTCCAGAGCTATTTTATTCAAATGCTTAGAAATGTAAGGTTCGACCCTCTAGATTCTAGGAAATCTATACTTTTTTTTAAATCTTTAGAGATTTTTTTACACAGTGAAAATGGCAGTCTTATAAACTCTTATTCTAATAACTAACTAATCATTTAATGTATAGGCATGTGTACAGTGTTCTAGCTGCGGCCGATG
Organism: Calephelis virginiensis; assembly: GCA_002245475.1. Classification (NCBI taxonomy): domain Eukaryota; kingdom Metazoa; phylum Arthropoda; class Insecta; order Lepidoptera; family Riodinidae; genus Calephelis; species Calephelis virginiensis. Next base: position 16,214 of record NJDC01002943.1, on the reverse strand, counting down.
AGGGGTCAGCTAAAACACTATTACACATACCTATCTCTTTATTATTTTAAGGACTAAATTCTACCCCTAGGGGGCTGAAATAGGGGTTGAAAGTTTGTATGAAAGTCCTTATTAATTTGGTAACAAAATAGTCTTTAATTAAAATAATATTCTTTATTAATCAGCTAACATTTTAACTACCACGCAAACCAAGCCGCGGGTCACAGCTAGTATATCAATACGATTCTTATTCACGACCCGTTCTAGTGCGTATATTAACGCAATGGGATCGTAAGAATGCTCCAATATAATGTGAAACACTTTGAATACCGAATTGGCAAGCGGCCATTATAATTTACCTTAAGAACATGAGTCCATGAATTTTAGATGAATCACTTACAGAAATTGCCATTCTCCAATTCATGGTACTGTTTTAACTTCTTTAACTAGATTTGCTCACGGTATCGTCTGTGTTTTCAAGTTGCTTGGTCACTTAAGTTTAGCAACACACCATTAACATCTTTAGAGTGTACAAAGGTGCATATTTCACTATCACTATTATATAATATATATTTCTTTTCGTTAGTCTCGCTAAAACTCGAGAACGGCTAAAACGATTTGGCTAATTGTCCTTTTGAATGATTAGTTCGATTCAAGGGACGATTTAAAAGTAAAAAAAAGAAAAAACTGAAGAAACTAGGAAAAACAACGCTTTAATTTTTCCCATACAAACTGTACAGGTGTGACGAAATTCGCAGGGACAGCTAGTCACTACATAGTATAAAACATAATCTCTTCCTTTTTTTTTTGAATGACTAATTTGTTGCTAATCTTACGATTTTTTACAACTTCACCGAACTTTAACAATCTTCCTCTGTCCCTATGTCCCTTTGTATGCTTAAATCTTAAAACTACGCGATGGATTTTGATGCCGTTTTTGCATAATAGATAAAGTGATTGAAGAGGAAGGTTTATATGTTTATTTCATAAGCGTGCGAAACCGGGGCGCTCCGCTAGTATCATATAAAAATGTTTACGTTAACGACTTTCATGAAGTTGTACATTTTTGTGCCTAAAAATATAAAACTATTAACTTGACGAAGCTTTGCGGGCTCTATCGTATGCAAATATAATTATTGGCCTGTCGTGCTGGCGCGCTACCAGACAACACCATTTGGCGTTTGAACATGGTTTGAACATAGATATGCATAATTTAACGTCAACGCTGAATTTGACAGGAATTGGAGTGACGAGACAACATTTATTTGAAAACAGCTTTACGTGTGACATAGCTATGATAAAAAGAAATAAAATGGTGCCGCTATGGCGCCCAACACACGGTAGAATTTGCTCTCTGATTTTTTCTCAAGTTGGTTCGTGTTCATATGCAGAATCCTTCCTGTCAAGCAGCTCGTAAGAGTCAAGCTTAAGCTCAACGCAACTAACACTGTGATATCTGACTAGGTGGCAGTGTTTAGCATCACTTGCCCGGATTGGCACCACCGCCTTACCTATTCCTACCGCTACAACGTCGGTAACGTTGACGTATTCCGATCCGGAGGGTAAAGTAGCCAGTAAACTTACTTTTGCTCGAGGTCTATGATCTCGACCTCAGGTTGGCAACGCACTATCACTACCTTTTTTAATTTCTTACCGTCAGGAAATCATTTAAAAAATACCACAGTTTTACCAGTCACTGAATTTCGTTTAATGTTGGATAACAATGATAATTGACCGCCTCGTTAGTCGAGTGGCTAGCGTACATGCCTAATTTCATCGACCAACCGCGAGGCTCGGGTTCGATTCCCGTGGGGGCAGGCATTTGTGTCATGAACATTTAGATGCCTGCATTTCCGAGCCTGGGTGTTTATTAAACATATTCTGGTATCTATTTAACTATTTCTATATATTACAATCTTTGACTAACAACCGTAACACAACCATATAATTTGCTTACTTTAGGGTTAGATTTACTTTGTGTGACTTGTTCAGGGATTTTTTTTTATTTTTATTGATATCGGCTTCCTGCAAACATCAGTCACCTCCATACATCCTAGGTTATCCGTAAGTAAATTTAGGGAGTGATAAAACTGACATCGTGATTTGCCTCGTCAGATCACGATACGCCGCTTGCAAATGATGGTCTGGCCAGGGAAATCACGATTGGCTCGGTTAAAAGTTTCGGCAAACCAGCGATTGTTGATTTGCTCAACTAATTTTGATTTTGTGCCCAAAACATAGTGATACTGGTTGGCGAGCGCATCTTCAGTATATTTTTCAGATAATGTTACATTGTAGGTAAGGGTAGGTACTCGTTTATACTAATAATCGTGTTTTCTATTTGCCTCTGTGGTCTAGCGGTTCAGTTGTTGGACGTGACTGCATGAGGTCCCGGGTTCGAATCCCGGGTCGGGCAACAAAAAGAAAATTGGGTTTTTCCAATTTTCTAATAAATAGGCTTGCCACCTATCACATTGTGGGACTTAGTATCTTCGGCTAGTCGTGGGTGCCCTGGTTGTGCCTCTGCCTACCTCTTCGGGGATATGGGCGTGAAGATACTACCACTATTAAAAGTCGAAAGATCACGTGTTGCTTTTATTCTTTCATAGCAGATAAATAAGTCTGATTAGTATAAGACTACCTCAGATTTTTAAATTATTTTGAACATTTTTATTTAAATTTACTAGTCAAATAATAATAATTAAAACTTCATTCCAATTTCTTACATTCACAGATGGGTGGTAGGAAAAAATCTAGGTTGTTGCCCTTCTCTGATCACAGAGTACTTTAGTAACTTAACAAAACGGATTGGACTAAGTATAGTCGGGCAAATCATCAAACGTTATGCATTTAATGATATGGCAGATGATAGATGGCCAAATCAAGTAATGCGTGATATGTTCGGGAAGATCTTGATTAACCCAATTTAACGATTGGGCCACCACATATGTGTCTGTGTGTGTGAAAGCAGATGTCTTTAATTGTAAACTAAAGTGCTTGTAAGTTTTTTATTTATTTATTTATTTATTCAAAATTTAACACAAAAACATAATTTAACACCTATTTTGTATTTCCAGCGGTCTCCACACTAGGCTACGCCTGTGTCGTGGCGACCATATTTCATTCTGTATTTACTTTTTCTTGAATTTGCAGGGCATCCACATTTAAATTATTATTCTTAAATTAATCGATATTTATTAAATATAAGTGTTTGTGTGTTTGTGTGTGTGTGTGTGTGTGTGTGTGTGTGTGTATGTTGTTAGTTGTGTGTTGTTAGTTACACTACTTATAAATCAAGATCGCTGTTCTAATATTAACATAGATTCTGTTTTTTTGGATTAATCTTAGCCCCAAGTAAAAGAAATATCCCCGAAGAGGTAGGCAGAGGCACAACCAGGGCACCCACGACTAGCCGAAGATACTAAGTACCAGCGTCATAGGTGGCAAATCTATCGCCAACCGGGCACACACCCAATCCCGGGCAACGTTATTTTTTATTAGCCCATTTTTTATTTTTCTTGTCACCTGATCCGGGGATCGAACCCGGGACCTCAAGTAGTCAAGTCCGACGCCCGAACCGCTAGACTACCGAGGCGATAGCCACAAGTAGCTTAACAACATTAAAACATTCAAAAATGAAGATAAAATATCCAATATGCACAAAGTTAGTACGAAGTTCGCTTAAACAGCTTGTTTATAATAAAACTGACAGTACCTTTCTGGTTTGATTTATTATAAACTAGTTTTAATGAGACGAATAGAAGCGTCGCTTTTTCTATCTCTTATCTGTATTGTATTTTAACAGCGATCTATGTCTATGCACTATCTTGGTATTTAAAAAAAATAAATGTTACTCTGCCATGGTTTGTGTATCACGCGAAAAATTGTTATGTCTAAAATTGTCACAATCGATCATAAAGCTGAGTCAGGACAAATGAACTCGGAAAGTGTTAATGGATGACTTCTAGAGGGACTAATCAAAAACCATTTCCGAATGATTTCAAGAATGGAAAAAGTTTAATAATTATTGTCATACAATGACACAGAACAATGAAATTAAGTGAGTCCAAGATATATTTTGGTACCTAATGTACTACCAGCTCCTAAAGTCTTGCTCCTAAACTATCATTAAATAGTTATACACTATAAAGTGATAAAGTTTCTAACACAAAGTAAATTGTTTCCATCCTCGGCACTTGGTGAAACTTCAATATTACCTTCTACAAAATTTTATATAAAAGAAACAAAGTTTCGAATCTTATTCTTAGTTTGTAGGGAGTAATATTCGATAATACTGATCCGATTATAAACATTCTATTACTGAAGAAAAGCTACACTACTTAGGGGTAATATAGACTACACTTCCTTATGGTTGAACTAACACTGTGAAAATAATAAGACGGGCGAAATATGATACTTTTTGCTCAACGACGTGGGCACTTGGTCACTTTTTCATAAAGAAAAATGAAAATATTATTTCACTTCAGACACGAATAGAACCCGTATTCTTCGTCTCGGAGGATGCTCTGTCAGCTGAGCTACTGACCCTTCAATTCTAGTTGGAATTATTTCCTTTCATATTCTTTGTTTTTCGTTTTTCAATATTTAGCCTATTTTAGTCGCCTCTGTGATTTACCGGTCCGGGTGTTGGACTTGACTGCATGAGGTCCTGGGTTCGAATCCCGGGTCGGCCAACATAAAGATACTTGGATTTTTACAATTTTCTAATTAAAAGAAAAATGTTGGTCGGGATTGGAAATGTGCCCGGTTGGCGATAGGCTTTCCACCTATCACATTGTCGGACTTAGTGTCTTCGGCTAGTCGTGGGTGCCTTGGTTGTACCTCGGCCTACCACTTCGGGGATATGGGCGTGAAGATACTTTTTTTTAGCCTATTTTATATTTTTTAATTAATATGGAGGCAAAAAATTCCAAAAGTCAATTAATATTTGGATGAAGAAACAAATTAATTTCATCCGTCAACCAGTTGGTTTAAATTAATGGAAGAAAATAAAAAAGTCATGGTCTTATAAAGCCATAGGTTCATTCTCATAGTCTTAAGCTATTTGTACTACTGTACAAGATCTAACTGCACTAATTCATAGGTTATTCACATTTAAAACATATACCTAAGTTTATTACATGTATTTTTATGTTTCACCGACTAATAACTTGTAAGTTTTTTTTTTTAATTTTATCCCAGTCGGGGAAAGGCAAAGGATCTGTGTCCATACAGCCACGTCTTCCGTATTAATAAATCTTTTTCTTGTTATAAATTTTCAATTTATGTCTTCCGTATTAGTTCTTTATTTCAGTCATTAGTCACTATTGACACAGTCTTGTCTGGGTCTCGAGTAAAGCGGTAGTTTCGTTACACAAGCTCGTTTACGAGATTTGGCGGCAGCGAGGAAATTCACGATACACTCATTTCTTCGTGATTATTTCATTAGTGCACTTTCACTGAACAAATTCAAACTAATTCCCACCTAAATTAACCAATTTTACTCATATTTTACACTAAATTCAATAATTCTGAAAAAAATACCACCATCTTCATTCACGATGGCGCCAAAACTCGAACTTGTAAGTTATAAGTTATAACAAAAAAGAGTATAAGATAAGGATCAATCAGGCGGCTTTCTTGGTTTCATGGTAAAAGAGATCCGTCGCCTCGTACACTACAATTTGACTGATGCGTCGTTATCTTGTCGCTGCGATCTTAGGGCATACCTTTAATTTGTTTTACACAGAATACGGCAATGGCGAGCACTAAGAGTGAATAAAAAAGGCGATGGTACCAATCAGGGCCAAAGTTGAGCTGCTGCATAGAATTTTACCAAGTAGTTTTGACTGACTACTATTAGGGAATAATCAAGGAATGAATGAATGAATGAATGAATATTTAGATCATTCCACTTGTGTATGGACTAGCCGACGGAGACATCATCTTCCTCAATACCGGAAAAATCAATAATACCTACTATATTATATTTGTACTTAACATAATCAAATTATATCTATCTATATACCTACATATTTCAAATTAAGATTTATATACCATACCAAGCGACTGGACCCAATTTGGTTGGAAAAAAAGTATCTTCACGCCCGTATGCTCGGTACAATAGGCAGATCTACAACCAGGGCAACCACGACTAGTCGAAGACACTAAAGTTATAGCTGGCAAGCCTATCGCCAACCGGCCACATATCCAATACCGGGCAACGATATCTTCTTTTATTAGAAAATTGAAAATACACAATTTCCTATTTTTTTTTGGCCGACCTGGGGATCGAAACCGGGACCAAAAGAAATCAAGTCGATTTGGTTGAATTTATATGTAATTTCAATAGGTTATCGAATGGTTTAAAATCACAAATGAACCCGGTAGGTAGTGCTGCTATTAGCATATCACCAAATCAAGGTAGAACTAAGTTCGCCGGATCAGCTAGTCAATTATACATATAATTAACTAGTGTATCCGTGAACCAAATTCCATCAGTCCCGACGTTGAAGTAGGGATCTCGGACAAACAAACTAATCCACACGTTATTTATAATATTAATGATGTTTACTGTACCTCATATATTATAATGGAATGGCAACATTCCGGGAATTCTACTTAAGCCAAATTTCCATTAGTACGGGGAAACGCACACGTAATTAGTATTCTACTCTCTCAGCGCCGAAACGTGATGGATAGTGCAGGTAACGTAAAGTATCTTCTTCACGCCCATATCCCCGAAGAGGTAGGCAGAGGTACAACCAAGTCACCCATGACTAGCCGAAGACACTAAGTCCCACAATGTGATAGGTGACAAGCCTATCGCCAACCGGGCACATTTCCAATCCCGACCAACATTTTTTTTTATAAGAAAATTGGAAAAATCCAATTTTACTTTTTGTTGGTCGACCCGGGATTCGAACCCGGGACCTCATGCAGTCAAGTCCAACATCCGGACCGCCAGACCACAGAGGCGATGACTACAGATAGTGCTGGTAACGTAAGTATGAAAAGTTCTCATCGCCTATTGAGTTAGTTGTTGGAATATGCAACGTAATATAAGAACCTGTCCTGAAAGGGCGTTTTACGCGCGCAGACATACAACTCATATGAATCAGCTGTGCACTCCGCTGCAACGAAACCCTTTTTCAGCTGCCCCGCACCGTGCCCCGCATTCGCCACCAGCGCTTAGTGGCGATAGCAACTTTGTTACCGCTAGCAAACCAATCTTTCATTAACATAAAAAAATATAAATGAATGAAAATAGCAAATGACGTCACAGCGCGAGGTGCGAGGCAGGAGGAGGTATGGTTTGCATACGTATTCGAGATACCTATACACTAGCGGCCAATATTAATAATCAATCCTAATCCAAAACTTGCTGTCCAAGATTGATATTTTGATCCATTTTTATGTTATCGCTTACCAATAACATATCTGTGGACAGGATAAATATGGCAATTAGGTATGGGATACGCCGCCGGATACGCAGCTATCTAGATTGCTTGAAATCCATTAGATTGAGATACATTATTAACATTGGCCGTAGAGCAACATTAGACTTGTTTTTGCTCGGTCACAATAAGGATCGCTCCGTACTAGTACAGTTATTCGAATGTACTAGTTCCTACTTGTAGTAATATTAGTGCAGTAGTACATTAGAAAAAAGTTACGAATTACGATTCTCACGTGGGTCACGGAAGGAATAATATTTTGATTTTGCTTTATTCGTTGCAGGCACAGGAATGTCATTCAAAATGTTTATGAGAAGATTTATCTCCATTTTTATGACTGACTGACTATCAAATGGCTAATCAAAATGTTTACAACGATTTGTATTTTTTCATTGTTATTATTTATTTATATTATATTATAAATGTTTATAAAAAATTACATTACGTAAAATGTGTTCCAAATATTTATCAACTTATTTACAACTATCGGCCCGCCACGGCTTCGCTCGGGATTAGATATCAACCTTCCTCTTCAATCACGTTTTAAAGATTAAAGCAAACAAACGGTCATAGGGACAGAGGAAGCGACTTTGTTTTATACTAAGTAGTGACATTTATCCAATTATTTCTAATATTCATCAAACTAATTAACTATGATCTCTATTTCAATAACAGTAAAAGGCAAAATAACATACTTTGTTGTTCTCGTTCGATCATATCTGAAACACCGTTTCAAAAGGTAGCGCGCGACAAACAATTCATTCTTCGTAGGTATTCATATTTCATTCTGTCTTGCTATGATTGTTCTTGAATAAACATTGCGAACGAGATGTACTAAATGAACGATTGAGGATACGGTTACGGAATAGTTCGTTCTAGTACTGTGAACTGAATTAATTCTTATTAGTTCTTAGTACATGAACTAAGCAAGTGTAAGCTACATATCTCTTGAATCTCGATTTTATGCAAATCAGACATATGAATCGGACGTCATTTTAGTAATAGTACTCAACACAGTACTAGCGGATTATTAACATTTAGTTTCAAAATAATTCAATGAATCCGTTGAAACAAATTATTGTTTATTATTAATTATTAACTAAATTTTAATAATTCGCTAGTATTGTATTCAAAAGTACCTAAAATCAAATATCCAATTTCAATTTCCAATGTTGCATGAGTCGAGATTCTAGAATAGTTTAAGTTCTAGCTATGATGATGCTGTCATAAGTGAAACCCGTAGGCTATTTATAAAATCATAAATTATAAGTATTACGTAAAACAGAACAAGTGTTTCTTTATTTAAAAATATGAATATTCGGAAGTTTTACCAAGTGCCAACGATGAAAAATATCAAATATTCTTGAGTAACACTACAGCTAGTGATTTGCGTTTCCTGATTCGCGCGGAAAACGCTTGTAATGAGCGAGATAGACAATTGTAATGTTCCTCTTCCTCTTCCCCATGATGTGGAAATTCAGCATTTTTTTGCGATTTCTCACCCTCCAAAATTGATTTTGAAAAAGCCTCTTCCTCTTTCTCATTTACTACGAGGAATTTATGAAGTGGAAGTACACAAAAACTGCTCCTGTGTGTACTATTTAGTAATCGATACATGTTCATGCTAAATTGTCACACAAGTTGTGACAGCAGCAATAAACATCTTATTGTGTTTAAAATGCGTTTATTTAACAAATTAAATATCTGCAGTATATAATAAGTCTCTTACACTTATAAAAGCTTCAGCGTATTCATTCATCACACTCCGGTGCGCTCTATCGTTTGATATTGTCCTAGTTTCCACTTTAACCTTGTATATAATTATTGATTTAAATAAAACAGTTAATTATTAATAAAAATAGTTAAAAATATGTTCATCTAGCAAAATTTGGATTGCTTTTGCAAAACATTTTTCTAACTCAGTAAGTACATACACAAAAATGGTCACAATTATTTATAATTACCACTTGTACTTTCCGCATTTTACGGTTGAAATTGAAAGTGGTATTTAAAATTTGTGTCTAAAACGGAATTCCACCTAGCGCCGACGACGAGAAGTATTAAAATGAGAAGTATTAAAATACAGAGTAAAGTACTGCAATGTTCAACCTGTTATTATAGACCGCCTCGTTGGTCAAATGGCTAGCGTACACGCCTGACTACACCGACTAACCCCAAAGCTCGGGTTCGATTCCTGACGAGGGCTGGCATTTGTGTAATGAACATTTAGATACCTGCATTTCCGGGTCTGGCTGTTTATTAAATTTATTCTGGTATCTATTTAAGTATTTCTATGTAATAGTATCGTTGACTAACACCCATAATACAAGCATATAATTTGCTTGCTTTGGGGTTAGATTCAATTTGTATAACTTGTCCAGGGAGTTTTGTTATTATTTAGTCTTTATTACAATGTAATACAGAATATAATATCAACGTAATTTTACTCCAACGTTAGTCCATGTTTATTAATAAATACTGTTTCAGTTTTATATAGTTTCCAGTGTGCTACGAGCTACGCCGTTCAAAGCGTTCGCTTTTGATATTTACATAAGATCATGAAAAGCAAAATGTATAATGAATAATGTCAAAGCTTTGATATTTGAAAATAGGTTATTTTTTAAGCTAGAAAAATAACAGTGAAACTAGTGCGGTAAAACAAACGTGAGGCCCAAAATGGCCCAAAGCTCTTGGTACCATGATGTACAACGTGCAAAAATGTGAGGTACAACAATGAACTCGGTTAAAAATAACACATGTCACAACTACACGAACGATTAATAATTAAAAACTAAATGATCATAAATTACCGAAAACCTTTCGAGATTTGCTATAAAATATTTGGAAGTTTTTTGACCTCACGACAAAATTATTTTACAAAAAAAATATGTTTAGCAAATATACTGGCTGTATTTGTAAAAAACCTCATCATTTGTTTTAACAAAACAAAAATGTGTATTGCATGTCCATTCGTATATACAACCAAATTCCTGATAATCTTAAATCACTTTCATTAAATAGATTTCGAAAAAAGTTATTCAACTTACTTTTAGAGAAAACTTATAATGGTGTCAAAGATTTTCTTGCAGACAAGAATAAATAATAAAATATTTCTAATGATTGGTTATCGGGAAGTTTGTTTTGCCGTTTCTTCACCTGTCTGGCTAGGTTTGGAAACGGTGGTAGTTTACAGTAGATAGGGATACACTAATTTACATTCTAAAAATTGTTTGTAATAATAAATAATCATGTAATCAATACAAAAAACAGTGAGTAAATAAATAAATAAATAAATATCCCTGGACAACTTACACTAATTGAATCTAACCCCAAAGTAAGCAAATTATATGCTTGTGTTATGGGTGTTAGTCAACGATACTAATACATAGAAATACTTAAATAGATACCAGAATAAATTTAATAAACACCCAGACCCGGAAATGCAAACATCTAAATGTTCATAACACAAATGCCTGCCCCCGTCGGGAATCGAACCCGAGCCTCGCGATGAGTCGATGTAGTTAGGCGAGTACGCTAGCCACTCGACCAACGAGGCGGTCATATATATATAAATAGTAAATAAATAATTAAAATTAATAATTTGATTAAAACCAATTAAAATATTTGCACACCACAATTTGGTAGAATATGTCGGAACGCTTAAATAATTTTGTAACATCTTTGTAACACTCATATTCCGCAAATAAATATTTTTTTTCTTTTTTCTTTATTTATTATCTATATAGCTTCTAACATTTTCTTTCAAAAACACACACTTTTTCAAAAAGAGCTACAAAAAATCTATTTCCGAAGAATCTTAAGTTTCCACAAACATGTTCTCATGACGCATAGACGACTTTTTTTAACACCACCCAAAAAGTTTTCTGCTTAGGTGGGAGACCCTACGATTTGTGTGCTGGGCCCTATTTTGTAGCCCCTATTAGTTAGTAAAATAGCCCCTATTTTGTAATATTGCTATTCCTGTGAACTGATTAGTCCGGGACTGTCTCAAATGGGAACGGACCAATTCAGAAATTGTTAACTCAGATTCTTGCTTTATGAAACCGTTTACCTATAGCCTAGAACTCATTAGTCAAATGGGTCAGGGGTATCCTTTTAATTCTATTTCAGCAGTCGTAGAGCTAGATTGAATTGGACCAAGCTCGTTAAAAATATTAGGTCAATTTATGAAACGACCTAAGAAAGAATAAAACTTTCAAAGTTTGTCCTAAAATAAAAAACGAAACAAATATCCATACTAATTATAAATACGAAAGTGTGTTTGTTTATTTGTTTGTTCTGTCACGTCGTAACGGAGCGACTCCAAAAAGAGAAGGTTTTCAATTAAAATATACGTTTTTTTTTGTATGTTTGTAAAGCGATTAGTCGGCCAATTACAAACTAATTCTATCATAATACGACTAGTGGTTTTTGGATTATCTATTATAAATAAAAATCAATGTTTGTCTGTATGTACGCCCAAATTTTTAGATCGATTTAGATAATTTTTGTTTTCTATTGTTTATGGGAATGGGATGGGGAAAAATATGGGAGTCCGGGAAAGGTTTTAAAAATAAGAGAAAATGGGAAAAAAATTAAAGAAACTAGAAAAAAGATCATTTAAATTTTACGAATACAAACTCATTGGTGAAACGAAGTTTGTCGGCACATCTAGTATTTAATAATGCATACACTTGTTTAGTTGGACGACACCATCAATGACCTAGACTTAGCTGAATGTGACCAAGAACTTATAGGTTGGTTCCATCAACACTTTCATAGCCGAGAATCGTGATGCATGGTCTAAAGGACACACGAGCTAAACGACTTCCCTACTTTTGCCATTCGAACGGCTAAAGACTAGTTGCTACGGAAGGAGTTTTTGATAAATATAATGGGCATGTCTTCGATAAAAAAGTGAACCTTTCTTCTTAGTACGCTTCAATCTTCGTCCCCTTCTTTATTTTATAATAAAATATTGTTGAACTTTGACAAAAAATCATATCTGCTCTTGTATTAGTATCGACAAAAACTGGCCAAATTCAAAATCGTTGTATATTTTTTTGTATACATTATCTATGACGCACATAGTTGAGGAAGGTAAGACTATTATGACATTTATTTATTATAATTTACAAGCAATCCTTACAACATTAATCACATTTCGATTTAGCTATAATGGGAATTAACAATAATTATCAAAAATAATCAGCACACATGTATGTTTGTCTGTTTGCGTTGTACATAAAAACTACTGAACGGATTTTCATACGGGTTTCACCGATAATGTTTCCCGAGGAAGGTTTACGCGTATTCTTAGTAAGAAAAAATAAAGTATCTTCAAGCCCATACCCCCGAAGCATTAGGCAGAGGCACAACCACGATGTCTTCGGCTAATCGTATAAACCAGGGCGGTTGTGCATCTGTTTACCTCTTCAAGGATATGGGCGTGAAGAAACTTTTACATTTTTATTATTTTTGCTAACAGCTCTGATGATACTTAAAAACTAAAACTGGTTGGTTAAAATATAATAAATAAAGATATATTTCAGAAAAAAACAAGTGAAATAAATAAATTGTGTCGATTCTCAAATGATGTTTTTTAACGTCGGCTAAAAATTTATATGCTTGTACGGGTTAACAAATATCAGTATTTTTTTTCAACAAATCTGACCTTCCCTTTCCATCCCTATTTCATCGTATCAGTTAACCGAGTCCTTTTAATAAAATAAATGAAAAGTACCCTTTTGCGGAATATGTGTGTTTAAAATTTATTCGAAGCTGTTACCCGCGGCGTTGCCGGCGTGGTTCCACAGGAACATTGTGGCATTATAAAAACTATCCTATGCGTTAATTACCCTCTATGTGCGAAGAGTGTGCTAAATTTTAGGAAAATCGGTACAGTAGTTTTAGTTAAGCAAACAAACAAACATACAAACAAACTTTCGCATTTATAATATTAATGGATAGGATTATTTAAGCGTTCCAACATATTCAACAATTATAAACTACCACCGTTTCCAAATCCAGTCAGAAAAAATTTTTTTTCTTTTAAAAAAATTCTAATTCCAATTAGAAAATTGGAAAACACAATTTTCTTATAGTTGCCCGACCCGGGAATCGAACCCGGGACCTCATGCAGTCAAGTCCGACAACTGAACCACTAGACCACAGAGGCGATTATTTTAATCGAAACTAAACAAGGGGAGGTTTTCCATTCAACTATGTTTTTGGTTTTTAATTTTTTGAATGTTTGTGACACAATTACTAGGCCAAAAGCCATCCGATTTTAATGCTTCGTAATTAGAAAGATAGGTCATGATTCCGAGGTGGTCTCGTGTCAATTTTTGTCACTATCCGACTAGTGGTTTTTGAGTTATACGTAATAATGCACAAATTTTCGTTTTTGAGTTTTTCTCGTTTCAAAAACTACAAGTAGGACGTTCATAACATCTACTTGGAATCATTTCGGAATCATTTGCTATGTTCATAAAAGAATTATCAAATCGCGACGTGATACCCAATGAAATTGTTGGAGTCGGTTTAACAGTTTTAATGTGCTTAATTATAACCTCTTTTATTTACTAGCCTTATCAGCGAACTTCGTATTGCACATTAATAGCTACTAACAATTTGTATGTATTATTGCATCGTTTTTCCCGTTTTCTCTGAAATTTTCCTTGTTTTTCTTTCATAAGAATCTTCTCCTGACTATAACCAATACAGCAAAAAATGAATTAACAAAGTCCATCCGTTCAAGCGTGACCACGCGAAATTGGGATTCATGTTATATATATACTAGCTGCCTGTTCCGGCTTCACTCGGATCGCAATTTTTTAGATCATAAATTAAGATGTACGTAAGATGTAAATGAGTTGAGATGTAATCCTACCTTTCAAGTTGGATCAAACTGCACACGGTGTGCAAATTGGATTGAAATCGGTTAAATAATTTAGGAGTTCATCGCGGACACACATCGTGACACGACATTTATATATATTAAGATATTGCCAGCGGAGAGGTTGTTACAACATCGAGCTTTAGCGGCAAGCTGAGTGCTCAGCCTGAATTATTATCTTAAACCAAGAGGAAGATAGGTCATTTTGTTTTATTCCTGCAATAAACTTGATATAAGGACGCCGCAGTGTGAAAGCTCCATGTAATATTAGAACTATTCTGCTTTCTAAAAGGGTTAATGTTTATGACATTTGACAGCAGACAGATTCTCTAAATGTTGGAAACACACTTATAATTGCGTTGCCAACCAATACTTTCAAGGAAGGAACAAGACAGTGGAGAGCACTTACATCATGCCGACATTAATACGTGTAATATATGATACATAAAGTCGCATAAGATAGCAAACAAACAAAATACTATTATTGTGAAGGTAAGAGACTACTATGGCCTATGAATCACAGAAGATATAGCTTCGTAGCAGTCTTAGTTTTAGGTCTATATGCAAGTCTACCGGCTAACCTAACCCTCTGGACCGGAATACGACAGAGCCACACACTACACTAAACACACATATGGCGACAGGAATATGGAAGATGGTCTATACCTACAGGTGAAATTGCAGCACAACATTCTACCCCTAGTTCATTCATGATCCTTTTAATCCATGTTCTTATCTTACAAGCTCCAAGACAGAGGCAGATGGTCTATTCTGAACAGACAACCCAAAAATTATCTATTTTCATATAATATATATTCCAAACCTTTTAACAAGGAAATATCTACTGTTCGTACTTAATTAGTTAGTTAGTAGTTAGTATCTTCACACCTATATCCCCGAAGAGTTAGGCAGAGGCACAACCAGGGTACCCACGACTAGCCGAAGATACTAAGTCCCACAATGTGATAAATGGCAAGCCTATCGCTAACCGGTCCCATATCCTATCCCGAGCAATTTTTTTTATGAGAAAATTAGAAAAACCCAATTTTCTTTTGTTGCCCGACCCGGGATTCGAACCCGGGACCTCATGCAGTCAAGTCCAACAACTGAACCGCTAGACCACAGAGGCGTACTTAATTATGAAGGGTAAAAAGCACTGTTTCTTTTGAATTACGAACGTAATCCATCACAGTTTGTATTAAGTTATGATTTTCCTGTCCTCAATCAATCTACATTTAAAAGTTTTTTTTTTATAATATACATACATATGTATTTTTTTATAATATTAAATCTAAAACTAATGTATTTACATGACTAAATACATACGAGGATGATTCAAAAAGTTCTTAGAAATGTATATAAAACCTTTTTGAATGATGTTCGATATTCAAATCAAAGAGTGTCAATCACAATATTTTTGCAACTGTCACTTGTTTTGGTCAGTTCATTCGCATGTAATCAATTGTACAAAAAGTTGCTAAAAACGCAAAATTTAAATGAAAGTGAGTTCCGTGTGACGATAAAAGAACTCAGCTTGAAAAAAATTGTCTACGGAAGATTTTTTATTGGACATTCAACAGACAATAGGGGTTGATGATGTACCTACATACTTAAAGGTTACGGATTGGGTAGTTGAATTTAAAAGAGGTAGATGAAGCTGTTGAATAACCCACGTTCGTGGCGGCTTCCGATCATCGTTACCGAGGAAAATGTCAAAAGGGTTGAGAAACTAGTATATAAGACAAAAGAATAACTATAAATTATACAGCTGAGATCCTAAAGATACATACATACATACATACATACATACATATCTTCACGCCGAGTCCCTTACGGGTAGGCAGAGAGTATCGAGTGCCAGACCTCACGATCCTGACAAA
>NJDC01002942.1:430308-455991 GCA_002245475.1 Calephelis virginiensis | reverse complement strand
GGTCACGACGGGACTTTAAAAATTTTAATTGCAAAAGAATGTTCCTGATGACGTTCCTAGCAGTCACTACTTGTCTATTTTTATAATTTACCTACATTATCTTTCGGTGCACATTTCTTTTTCGTAATAGTGATTTTTCTTTAATTTATGTGTGTGCGTATGACTAGGTAATTTTTATTTTTTGAATCCAGTAACCGGGTTAGCTTTTTATGGGATAAGGGTTTAAATTTAGCTGAGCAAAGAAATAGAACTTTTAGACATGTTAGATTAGTCCAGATATGTCTACTTGTAATGTTTTTAGTCAACGTTTTCCTATGAATATATAAAAAGTCTGTAGAAATGTCAAGCACTAACTAATATGACAGTACTGGAAGTGTTTCGTGTCGTTCTATCGTTGAAAGAAGATAGCGATAACTTGAAATCAATTTAGTGGCTGCGTAACGAAATTTCCACTAAACTAGGCTTTTGTATGATTTTTTAACTGAAAACTTCTTTAGCAGCGTTGCGCACTTTTTTTGGAATGGGTAAAAACTTCTAATCTCGCGTCAGGACACACGACCTGAAATTTCGCTTGAGGGAATGTTTGTGTTGTCATGTTTGTGTACGATAGCGCAATAAATGAATACTGTATTCTACCATGTAAATCATAGTACTTTCATAGTGATAATTAAAGCAATTGGTGTAAAATTATTCCCTAACCCTTCCAAAATATCAAAAATACACAACGTTAATATTCAAGTTTTCACTTCTGCCGGCACTCCCAGAGTGCATCCCGTCGTTTTATTTCGTTTCAATTTTTGTGTGCAATAAAGAATAAATAAATATTTTCGAAGAATTTGGCAACCCTACATAATTAAAGTGACCTTTTATACCAGGGTATTCACATAACAGGACCATTGAGCAACCATTATGTTAATACGTGAAACGAAAGGATAGTTTATTGATGTCCTGAATTTGGGGGCATTATATAATCCATTGTATAGAATTCTAAAGCTATGACCTTGGATAAGGAATCTGAAGGGCAAGAGAGAATAAAAAGGAGTGTCCACTGTCGAACCACAGTCGAACTTAGGCAAGTTCAAGGCCTTAAGTGTCAGCATTGCGGAAATAAACAACTGATAGGAAATTATTACTCTTTGATTAAAAACTAGTCTGTTTCTGCAGCTCCAATCGTTTCGCAATAAAAGTTATACTTTTTCTTAATTTCATGATATTCTAGTGCTCAACATTGTCGTGTGCTGTCCAATTTTGAGGTTGGTAGACTTGGAAACGTAGCTTACGATCCAGGCCATAACATAGGGATAGCTTAACCATTGCCAAAATAGCTTTTGTGGTGTCCAATAGCGAAGACTGTTATACCATCAAGAGAACACACCAGTGTCGGAGATACTTTACACCATACTCGTATAGCAGTTGAGAAAATTGGTCAATAAATACCAAGCTAGGTAACCCGGGCGTCTATAACCTCATTTTGTTGTTTTGTCAATCCTTTATCCAGCATTCTTTCCACATGACAATCAACACTCGCTATCAAAAATAAATATCCCTGGACAAATTAAACATAACCTCAAAGTAAGCAAATTATATGCTTGTGATATGTACCAGAATAAATGAATAAATTGAATAAACACGGCTGCTAAGATCTGGATCTGGATCATTCAGAAATGTAGATGCTAGTTAGATTCAGAAAAGCAGACATCTAAATGTTTATCATACAGACGCCTTCCCCTCTCAGGAATTAAACCAGGAGCTTCGCGCGTAGTCACTTTCACGCCCATATCTCCGAAAAGGTAGGCAGAGATACAACCAAGGCACCCACGAGTAGCCGGAGACACTAAGTCCCACAATGTGATAGGTGGCAAGCCTATCGCCAACCGGGCACAATTCCAATCCCGACCAACATTTTTTTTTATTAGAAAATTAGAAAAATCCAATATACTTTTTGTTGGCCGACCCGGGATTCGAACCCGGGACCTCCTGCAGTCAAGTCTAACACCCGGACCTCTAGATCACAGAGGCGATCTAAAAAACTAGAAAAATTATTGGATATGTGCCCGGTTGGCGATAGGCTTGCAATTTATTACAATGTGGGACTTAGTGTCTTTTGCTAATCGTGCTTCTGCTAAGACTTAATATGTGTGCTAGTCGTGAATGTGCTAATCACCCTAATTGTGTCTCTGTCTACCTCTACGGGGAAATGGGCATGAAGATGCTAAATATATGTACCAACTGATGCTAGATTATAAGTACCATTTAAAAGCTAAGTCATATGTATGTATAAACTTTTAAGGACCTACTATAAAACTCGATCCATATCGGTCAAATAGTGACCAACAAGAGTGACAGACAAAAGTAAAAATTAATTTCAAAACTGAATTTCTTTTAAAAATACATTGAATATGTACAGACAAAATGCTTTTAGAATTTGATATACATTATTATATATTATATATTTAACGGCATCAGGTTATCTCGTTTTGGTCTCGTGTATATCCATGTGCCTGATATATACTGCTTATGAATATATTATGTAAACATCTTCCTTGTTTTTTCAAATTAGGAATGGCTTTTAGTTTTGCGGTGGTGATGGCGATACTTGTATAGAAACATCGGTTAGATTTTGGTGGCATCGGGATGTAGCGACCCCATTGCTCATTTGTGGTAATCTTGAAATTATGTTTCAGTGTATGATGGTAGAATTCTATGAAGTAGCTTTTTTACCGTCGCCTTATCATCATGCTACAATAGCGTTCCCGGGTTCGATACCCGGGTCGGGCAACAAAAAGATAAATGGATAGAAAATTGGAAAAACCCAATTTTCTAATAAAAACGTTGCTTGTGATCGAATATATGCCCGGTTGGAGATAGGCTTGCCACCTATCACATTGTGGGACTGAGTGTCTTCAGATAGTCTTGGTTGTGCCGCTGCCTGCCTCTTCGGAGATATGGGCGTGAAGATACTTTACTTTTTTATAATAGCGTTGTTGTTAACCGTGTGTGTACGGCCCTACTCCTAGACTTTAATTAAGATTTAATCTTTCATTAACGCACGTACAGAGACGTCATTAACGTATAATCTGTCATTAACGGCCCCACTCAGATACGTTAATTAAAATTTATCATCATCCATATACCGTCATCACTATCGTAAAAACAAAAACCATTCCTAGTTTATAATTTACATTATAAAAAAATGATAAGCAGTATTTATCAGGCACGTGGATACACACGAGACCAAAACGAGATAACCTGCTGCCATTATATATAATAATGTATATCAAATTATAAAAGCATTTTGTCTGTGTATCGAAGATATTTTCAAGAGCCTGATGCCGTTAAATATATAATGTACTAGCAGCCCGGTACGTGCTTCGTTACGTATATGACCGCTAAATGACATAGGTAAAACAACAAAACAAAGAAGAAAAAAAAAACAACCGAAAAAGTTTCAATATGACACAATGCCTATCTGAAAAAAGTCTCAATTTGACTGAAAAATACGCATTAACAAAATGATTCGCCATTAATTTAATTAATTTGTTACAAAAAATGTGATAAATGAAAAACCGCTACACTGAGTTTATGTAAACTTCACATAAACCATCTACTAAATAGTCCGAACAAAGTCTAAAAATTTGGTTTGGATAGGTGAGCACGTTCTTGAGTTATAAAAGTGCAACGAAAAGTGGCATTGATTTTTATACATATAGATAACAAATTCTAAAAATCTTTTGTCGGTATATTGAAGATATTTTCAAAAGAAAGTCAGTTTTGACTTTTTTTTTCTTTTGCCTGTGTCTCTTGTTGGTCACTATTTGACCGATTTGGATCGAGTTTTTTACTATTTATTTGAAAGCTTATACGTATATCTGACATACCTTTTAAATAGCCAATTCATAGTAAACATTATGAAATAAAATCTGCAGTATCTTCATGCTCATATCCCTGAAGAGGTAGGGAGAGGCACAACCAGGGTACCTACGACTAGCCGAAGACACTAAGTCCCACACTGAGATAAGTGGTAAGCCTATCGCCAACCGGGCACATATCCAATCCCTAGCAACTTTTTTTTAAATTAGAAAACCGCATTTTCTTTTTGTTGCCCGACCTGGGAATCGAACCCGGGACCTCATGAATTCAAATTCAATACTTGGACCGCTAGACCACAGAGTACTTTAAATTAATCTATAAGAAATTAAAATTACCAAAGTGTTGTCAAGTTTTGCGGAGAAAGTCGATTCAGCAAGTTTGAATAACCTGTGGCGGTAAGCAGTCTCTCAGATGTCAAAGCGCTCGTTTAAAAATAAGGAACTTTGATATTCTTTTAAAAAAGACAAAGAAGACATTTTTATTGCAGAGGTTCATCAAGAACACCTTGGATTGGCTGAAAATCAAGGCTTGGAACCAGTACCAAAAATACAGTTTCTGTACCGGTATTTAGTGGTTCTTGCCATTTTGATACCTGGATATCGTCCCAAAGTGGGTACCGGTACTTCGTCTATCAGTACCGAACCAATACAGATATCTAACAAGTACCGGTACTAATACCGATAAATCCGGTATCCAATTAGCGTAGCGTGTTCCAGTTCGGAGGGTAAGGTAGCCGGTAAACTTAGTTTTGCTTGAGGCCTAACATCCCGGGACATAGTGTTGTGTGTCGCGATATAGTACCCAGAAATGACATATAGCGACAACGGCGTAACAAAAGGACATCACTCATACATCCTCCTCTCAAAAGTTGCAGCTCCCGCAGTCCCGTCGTGACCACAAATTATAAAATAATATGTAGTACGTTGTTAATCTATCAATCAATTAAAAAATCTTTATTTGTGTGAACCATACAAGTGGTACTTTTGCGCGTCGACATTTTTATATACTACCACCGTATCGGAATCGCGGTCACACACTGGGAAGATCCGGCGAAAGAAACTCAGCGGGCTTTCTTTCTTGTCTTTTTTTTAATATTAATAGTTACATCGCTTCTGTGGTCTAGCGGTCCGGGTGTTGGACTTGACTGCATGAGGTCCCGGGTTCAAATCTCGGGTCGGCCAACAAAAAGAAAATTGGATATTTCCAATTTTCTAATAAAAAAAAAATGTTGGTCGGGATTGGAATTGTGCCCGGTTGGCGATAGGCTTGCCACCTATCACATTGTGGGACTTAATATTTTCGGCTAGTCGTGGGTGCCTTGGTTGTACCTCTGCCTTCCTCTTCGGGGATACGGGCGTGAAGATACTTTTAATAGTTACATTATAAGCTAGATAACAAATATATCGTTATCACGGCCTATGCAACTAGGCCAAAATATCGACAAATAAAAAAAAAAGATCGTGAGTATCCCATTTAAATAATTAAAAATGATGGCAAACATTTGTGTAGGTTTGGATACAATACTGTTAAAAAAATAAACATGATAGTAATCATTAATAGAAGCCATCAGGTAAAATTGCGGGGTTTCCCCGACCATTTTGTACCTTGTGTTGAAATGAATAGATTTGCGTTTAAATTTGTCATCTACGGAATTTTACCGCCTCATAAGTGGAATTTTTAGTTTACATGCGGGATAAATTTCGTTTGGTATATCGGTAATTTCTCGAGTGGCGGCCCCGCACCGGAGGACGTAGTGTTGGACGACCCCTCAGCCGGTGGGCTGATGATCTAGTCAAAGTAGCTGGGAGTCGCTGGATACAAGCGGCTGGTGACCGTGACTTGGGGCGCTCTTTGGGGGAGGTCTATATCCAGCAGTGGACGTCCTCCGGCTGATGATGATGATATTATTTAAGCAAATTAAAAAAATATATATGAAACGTCACCTAAGTATCTACATAAAACTGTGCATAATAAGAAGTAATTTAAAAACAACCAGCCGAACCTTAAGTTGTGTGAGAAATCTTTCGAAAAAGGACCATAAAAATTCATACGCTATTGGTCAAACAAAAAAACAAACACACAAAAAACATACAGACCAATTTATAACTTATTTTTTGAAGTTTGTTAACATGCCTGCAATAATGTTTGTATATCTGTATTTGTCCGACTTTTTTTCGTGTATCTCATTAGAAAATAAATTTGATAATAATGACCGTTTTTTTTTTAATTGCGTATATTAAAATGAAATATCCAGAAGTACTGAACCTTAAATTGGCACGTGTAAGTCAGCTCCGAAATCAGGAAACCAAGGTCAAAAGGGATGAATAGACTAAACAGTCCCTTCTGTGAAAGCGAATGTTTTTCAATTCAAATAACCATAGCATTAATTTGTATAGGTGCCCTAACATTAGAAACTAGCCATTTTCTGAACTTTGTACATTTAATTTTTTGCCGTTTTTTTTATTGTTGAACAGTTACCTAATAATCTACTGGGAGAGGAGACGAATCCGAAAAAATATAGACCATAAAATCGGCAGAGTTATTCTTGAGTTATAAGTGGTGTAATCCAATTTGGTTTTAGCCCGTATGCAATTCAACTCAGAATCACTAACGGACACAGTTCGTTTTTCGCCAATTACAATAAATTTTATATACTACTAGCTGACCCGACCGACGTTGATTTGCTATATTTTTAATGTGATTTAAATTAGAAAAAATGGGGTGAGTCACACTTATGGGTATGAAAATAGACGTTGGCCGATTCCAAGACCTACTCAACATGCTGACAAAATTTCATGAGAATCGGTCAAGCCGTTCCAGAGGAGTACGGGAACTAACATTATGACACGAGAATTTTATGTCAGATATACCTTTAGGTATTTTTTACATTTTATTGGTTCAATCTTCGACAAATGATTAAAATTACTGGTCGCTACATGTCAAAGGAAAAAAAAATTCCACATCTCATAAAATTGTTTAATATTTTTCGCAATTTAACATCTCTTACCTATGCTGAACCTGATTTAATATTATCGAAGGTCGTGTATAGGTAGAGAGGCTGTTATATATATTTCAAGCGAAAAATTAAATAACTCGGTAAAATGACTTGATTATTATATTATATAGTTACCGCTCATATACATAGCTCATACATATTAACATTTTAAGATGAAATAGTTAAAAAAGTAATCACTTTTGGGTTAAATCTATACAATCTTGTATTTAGATTTAAATATAATCGCGCTCGTGTGAATTATTACAACCTATGGCAGCTGTTACAATCAATCTTGAGGACGTAATGGAAGCGGTCCGTTTGACACATAATTGGAAAAGTCCGGGACCAGACGGACTACATAATTTTTGGCTGAAATGGTTGCGTTCTTCACACGCGCGCTTAGCTGCTCAATTCCAAGAGGACATAGAATCTAGATCTCTCCCATCTTTTATGACAACAGGAGTCACCTTTTTACTTCATAAATCCGGCAGTACCACGGATCCTAAAAACTTTAGACCTATTACGTGCCTACCTACAATGTATTAACTCCTTACATCCATTTTGACTTGCATCCAATTAAATAAGCACCTTTATGCAAATAATATTTTAGATCCTGCTCAAAATGGATGTAGGGTTGGGTCTCGTGGTACTAAGGAGCTACTCCTCATTGACATGGCTATTAACCAACAGGTTCGCAGAAATCGGAAAGGTCTTTCCACCGCCTGGACTATTGTCGCTAATAAGCCTGACATCGTGCTGGTAGATCGGTTGGAGCGCCGGGCTTTTCTTGTAGATATCACAGTTCCATGTGACATTAACCTCGTGAAAGCTGAGAAGAAAAAATTGACAAAATACATAGACTTAGCGCACGAGGTTACTGACATGTGGGATGTTGACTCAACAATAATTGTCCCGATAGTCGTGTCAGTAAACGGTCTAATAGCGAAGAGTCTCGACCAACATCTTAAGAGACTCGCTCTACAACCCTGGGTTAAGGGCCGAATTCAGAAGGCAGCAATTTTGGGGACGGCACGCATTGTGCGGAGATTCCTCACTCTGTCGCCCTGACCACTGACGGTTTAGTTGTAAGACCACCGTTTTTGGTAACCTGTTTTTTATGTTTATATTTTTAATATTTTTTTTATATTAAATGTATAGACGTAGAAAATAAGAGGCATTGAAAATAAATGATAATAATAATAATAATCAAAAAAATGTGGATAGCTGAAATTATACTCTTCAAATGTAATGAGTAAATTTAACCCTGCCCTTATCTTCGAAGAGGTTATCCGAGGTGCAACTAGTGTACCTACGATTAGCCGAAGATATTACTTAGTCTTATAATTTAATAGATATAAAGAGGCATGCCGCTCACTAAGCGAGCATTACCATAATCCTGATCAAAGCTGTTTTTAGTTTTTAATAAAACAAATGAAACAACGAAGTTCTTTCATAATAAATTTATATAATTAGAGTGGTCTTGTTTCAAATGATTATTATTATTCGATGGTAATTCATAGTTAGCCCTACATTATGATAGGTGTAAGGTGGCACACCTTCAGGCATAAAACATTCCCTAGCAAGGCTAATTTTTATCGCCTCTGTGGTCTAGCGGTTCAGTTGTTGGACTTGACTGCACGAGGTCCCGGGTTCGAATCCCGGGTCGGTCAACAAAACGAGAATTGGGTTTTTCCAATTTTCTAATAAAAAATGTTGCTCGGGATAGGATATGTGCCCAGTTGGCGATGGGCTTGCCACCTATCACATTGTGGGACTTAGTATCTTCGGCTAGTCGTGGGTGCCCTGGTTGTGCCTCTGCCTACCTTTTCGGGGATATTGACGTGAAGATACTTTTTTTATTTTTTAATAAAAAATGAAACATAAGTTTAAAAACAAATCAATAAGTATGATTGAATTAGTCTCTTGGTCGTGTTTAAAATTATGATTAGCCGACGGTACTTCTTAGTCCTACACTATGACAGGTGTAAGGTGGCACACCTATCGCCAATTAGATAATAAAATATTCGATAGCAAGGCTTTTTTAACAAAAATGAAACAAAAATTTATTTTAAAATAAATCAATATAATCAAAATGGTCTCTTGGTCTTGTTTCAAATGACTATTATGAAAGCGTGCAAAATTAAATGACGATAGTGACCTTACGCACCGGCCAGTTTCGCAAGGGCCGGTCTCGATATTACACAACTTATCAATGCTCTTAGTTAGTCTATCGCATTGACATATAACTCACAGAGGCGGCATACTCACACAATAGGCCTAACATCCCGGCCACAGGACAACCTTTAAAATATATGGCGCCTTTAGGTTGTATCTTACTGTCAGGAAGATCGTATTTTTGTTTGCTATCTTATCAAATAAAAAAATATTGCAGAAACTTATAAAAAACCTTATACGTAGATCAGGTTTTAACAGCATAAATATTACAGTCAAGTAAAATTTTAGTCACACACGTATAAAACAACTACATACATATACTTGTATAAAATAACTTGTGCAAAAAAGGCACAAAATACTAATGGATTTACTTAAATGTGATTGGTTTTTAATAATCAAATTTAACAAAGGTGACGGCCGTGACAAATTGCTGGTCATTTTAGAAAATCAATATTAGATATATAATAAACTGCCTGAAAAGTAAGTAATAGTTTGATTTTGGACGATATATTTCGTATGTAGACCATTTTAGAAACTAAATACCTTTGAAACATCAGTATACCCACATCGCGGGTGTTATAGTAAGAAACAATAGCGGAAAGGAACATGAGAACTAGATAAGAATGTGTCGTCTACTTCCATATTGTAGAAATCTGTGGTCTATCGTAATTTGGCAGTTTAACTAGAACATTTTTATTCAAAGTGCGTCTCGTAGTAAACGTGATGCCCCTAACTTTTTCTTTTTGAAAGGGACACTCCCTTTATTAAAACGTAACGAGTGCATGTTATGAAATAAGAGAAATGTGTAAATACTAGTTTACATAATAAAAGTGGCTTGTCTCCATTACGATTTCACAAACGTATCATGAAATATTAAAGAGGTAAGTTTAAAATCTGCTATTCTCCATTTTTCTAGCCGGCGTAAGAAGGGTTGTAACTACATCAACATTAAAGAAAGCTCTGCCATGAGGAAGATATTTGAAAGAGGTTTTCTTTCTTACATTATGTATTATTTTCGCCTCTGTTGTCTAGCGGTCCGGCGTTGGATTTGAGTTCTTGAGATCCCGGGATCGATTCCCGAGTTGAGCAACAAAAAATTTAGAAAATGTATAAATTCCATTTTCTGAACAAAAAATATAATGATGCCCCGGAATTGGATATCTGCCCGGTTGTCGATATGCTTGCCACCTATCATATTATGGAACTTAGTGTCTTCGGCTAGTCGTGGGTGCCTCGGTTGTGCCTCTGCCTACCTCTTCCGGAATATGGGCGCGAAGACACTTTTTTCTTTCTATTCGTTGTAGTAAGCAAATGTGAACTTGGAAACAGTGCTGGACGTCATAAAGATGAATATGCAAATCAATAACCTATTACTATATGATGCTTAAGTTTGTGGCAAGTGGAGACAGAGAATTAAAAAGATGGAGCCTAGTATAAACGCCACACACGAGTCAACGCCTGAATAAATAAGGAAAAATTGGAGTAAGAATGCATATAAATGTATTTATTACACGGTAAACGTCGGAAATAGTAACCAATGACGCCTTTTAATTTACCAGCTGCTTTGTACATCTTGAGTAAATGATTTAGCATCAAACTTAATTATGGTAGCAATTCTGATGGCTTCAATTACAAAACCTAATGAAAGTTACAATTAACACTATTAACACTATATATCTCCCATGAAAATATTTAAGCTAAGAATGTATCCTTCCTATAAGTCTAAAATTTAATTTACTTTTATTTTTTTTTAAATAAGAGAACAGTGAATATAATTTTGGTTTATAATGTGCCAACAGAATTACAGCCTAAGGCGATCAATGGTGTAGAAACGGTAGTAACAGAAGATAAGTTGAATCAGGGAAGTCATCAGGACTCTACCACCTAAGCCCAGTTCCTATAATCAACAAACCATCATAAGTTGTAATGTAACGAAGCGTTGCTGATAGTCACACAAGACGTTTTTTACGTTAATTGTTAAACTACGAACGACCATAGCTAATTTTTTTTACAACATTCGAGTAGTAGAAAAAAGCTACCGTTCGGAAGCAAAACGACTCGTTTGCTGCAAGTAGGAACTGGGCATTGGTCAGACTGAATGTAACAGTCAAACAACTCTAAAATGTATTGAGCTGGTAACCTGCTACCCAACTCTCCGAACCGAATTACAACATTGTCAAGTACCTAATTGTCAAGTACCTAAAGTACCGAAATCGTGTTAGGAACTCGTAAGATAGTACTAATCCGGGCCAGAAGTAAAGCGACTACCTAGAGCTAAATTAAGTTGATAGAAAATTAAAGCTTTTAAAGGCTCTGTGCGTTTTTGATCTCTGTTGAAGTTGTTACAAAAAATAACTATTTCGAATCCCAAATCCTCGCCTGTCTGGCATACCAGACTTAATTTTTACTGCATACTGTTTAGTCTGCTTCCTCTTTTGTTATGCAAAGAATTGGAATAAAAAATAGGAATGAAAACTGCATCGCTGTACGTTTGTGGCTTTCCAAAAGAATTCTAGCTGTTGTTTGTTAACTAACCACATTTTGTCTATAATTTTTTATTATTCTGTTTTTATATTTTACTCTGCTCCTGTATGTTTCTTTGATATGAGATTGCGAACACAAGTTAACACTCCATGGCTTGCCATGGCTGCCAGTCTACAGGCTCTCTTCATCACGGAACACATTCATAACGAGTACTGGTGTGATCTACCTCACTGCCAGGCAGCCCGTAAGAGACGAGAACACTTTAAACATACCTCGGATCCAGTGATATTTTAAAAGCTTTTATTTAACTTGCAATGTATGTATGTTAGTTCGGGTGGAATCTTTGAACTCAATTGTAAAGCAGATATCTTCAACCGACAGAGCTGAAATTTTGTATACACATTTAGTTTTGATGATGACATTGCATGATAAAATAAGTGACGTCATTCTAAATCCAATATGGCGGAACATCCAAGATGGCGAAATAGTTATTTTTAATGCACTTCTGCAATATGAGTATCAAATAAGAGGACTTGTTGAGAGCAACTTGAAAAACAATGTGACGTCATTCTAAATCCAATATGGCGGATCATCTAAGATGGCGGTATAATTATTTTTAATGCGCTTATACAATATGGGTAAATGAATGGACTCGTTGTGACCAACTCGAAAAACAATGTGATGTCATTCTTAATCCAATATGGCGGACCGTCCAACATAGAGCAAAAGTTATTTTATGTAGTTCTACAATATTTGTATCAGATGAAAGGACTCGTTCAGAACAACTTGAAGAACAAGTTGCTGTCATTCTAAATCCAATATGGCGGACCACCCAAGATGGCTGAATTGTCATTTTTAATGCACTTCTACAATATTTGTATCAAATGAAAGGACTCGTTGAGAGCAACTCAAAGACCAAGTTGACGTCATTCTAAATCCAATATGGCGAACCGTCCAACTTAGAGGAATAGTTATTTTATGTAGTTCTACAATATGGGTTTCACATAAAAGAGCTCATTCTCAACTTGAAAAATAATGTGACATCATTCTAAACACAATATGGCGGACTATCCAAGATAGCGGAATAGTTATTTTCAATACATTTCTACAGTATGGGTATTAAATGAAAGGGCTTACAGAAAATATTTGGAAAATAATGTGACATCGCTTTAAATGCAATACTTTTGAAAGGGTTAGCTGAAAAAACATTTTTAAAGCATGTAACATCGATTTACATAATAGCTTGTCGCGATTATCAATATTACATTAAATTGAAATTTTATTAATAATAATATTTTATTAATAATACTAATCAGAATTTACAGAAATCAATAAGTAGGTACTAGTTTATTTACACAAGCCAATCACGCGAAAAGCTTTTATGATCATATAAGTTGTGTCTAATGAGGTTGTTAGTTCATAGTTAATATTTTTAAAGAAAAATATTATCTTCTTCTTTTTAGAGCGTTTAAATAAAAGCTTTTTCTAAAAATATTTTTTGCTTTTAATTTATTTATAATAGTTTTGACGTTCACTTACCGATTCCTTACGAATATTCTAAATTCGAATTTAAAGTACGTTAAATATAGACTTAGTGTCTCCGGAGTCGTGGGTGCCTTGGTTGTACCTCTGCCTATCTCTTCGGGGATATGGGCGTGAAGATACTTTTTTTAATATAGAAAATATACGTACGTGCGTCACGGTGACCTACTTTAATATTGTGTTAAACTCATAACCTCACTCTGATAAAGTCTGTCTCTACGTTATGTAACACATCCAAGTTGCACTTGGAACTTGGCCGTAGCACATTTGTTTACGTACTCTGCTCACAAATCGGTCAATAGCAGATTTGTCATTAATGGCCGTTGCTTATACTAAGTGGATGATATTGCCTGGCATTTTCACGGACTTTGCCAGGGTCCATTGGTAATGTTGTAATGAGTACACGTGAGGGTTTTGGATGACATACATTTGGTAACATGGTTTCTGTGTTGCTAGGTGAATAATTGACATATTATAATGTTAAGGTTGTCCGGCAGAGATCGCTTTTTTATGTTATAGGAAGGCAAACAAAGAGACGGATTTCCTGATTATAAGAAATTCACGCCGCCTAGAGACACCAAAGGTGGTAATGGTGCGTTGCCAACCTGAGGTCGGGATGTTAGGCCTCAAGCAAAAGTAAGTTTACCGCCTTACCTTACCCTCCGAAGCGGAACACGTCATGACGTTATGGCGGCAGGAATAGATAAGGCGGTGGTACCAATCCGGGCAAGTCGCTGCAAAACTCTACCACCTAGTAAAAGTAAAGCAATAAAACCGCTTTTGTGCACTTAAGTTTAATATTAGAAATGAAAGAGTATGTATTATTTTAAATTTTTAGAGTAAGTATTCATTCACTCATTCATTCACACTTTGACATACGCAAACAAGCATACGGATTTTTCATTGCAAGAAGTGTAACTCGTATTAACACCTATTAATAATTGCAGTGTGTTGGATAGTCGCCTCTGTGGTTTAGTGGTCCGGTGTTGCCATTTGACTACAATACAATTAAAAATGTATTTTTTTAATTTTTCTAACAAAAACAACCTTTCATTGGAGTGGATAAGTTCCAACATTGTGGAACTAGGTATATATACAATAGCAAGCACTGACGTTATGGCCACAAAAATATGAAAATAGACGAAAAGTCTAATATAGCACAAACATTATTATGTATAATCTTATAAAGAATCCCTTTTTTAAAGTAGACTGAATATTGCAAAACACTCAGAAAGTACTAAGTATTCTTAATATTTTTGCCTGTCTGCCAGACAGGTTGTAAGAGGCGAGTGAAAGTTTAAATATAGTCAACTAGCTGTAGCCCACGTGGTCAATGGTCCCACAAGAACATTTCGTCGGGATAAATATCCTATGTATTAATCCAAGTCACTTTCTACATCTGTGCCAAATTTCTTGAAAATTGCTTGAGCAGTTTTGGCGTGAAGTAGTAACAAAGAAACATACAAACTTTCGACCTTGTAATAGTAGCCTGGTTACAAACAAGACCACTAATGACAGAGTGCTGTGAAGCTCGGATAGTGATCTACCGCCTCACATATTCCTGCCACCATAATGACTCTGTCAAATTCCGGTCTGGAGAGTAGCCGGTAGATTAGCACAATAGGCGTTCCATCTGCAGTACAGCGAGGACTGTAACATCTATGGTGTCTATAGACCACGGTTGCCTCTTGCGATCAGGAGGCCGTGTGCTTCTTCGCTTACCTATCACATACATACATATCTCCACCCTAATTACCTTACGGCGTTTTCAGAGAGTATCACATAAAAAAATAATTGACAAAAAAAGTATATTCACGCCCGTATCCCAGAAGAGGTAGTCAAAGGCACAACCAGGGCACCCACGACTAGCCGAAGACTTTAAGTCCCACAATGTGATAGATGGCAAGCCTATCGGCAACCAGGCACATATCCAACCACGAGCAACATTATTTTTTATTAGAAAATTGAAAAACCTAAATTTCCTTTTTGTTGCCCGACCCGGGATTCGAACCCGGGGTCTCATGCAGTTAAGTCCAATACCTGAACCGCTAGACCACAGAGGCGACATTAAATTAAGAACCCTATTTTCTAAGTCGGTTGAATATTCCGAAACATAAAAATGAAAATAAATGTACGCGTCTCTTGTTATTACGAAATTGACGCACACTTCTAAAACCTGTCGTCACTATACTTAAGTTGTTACACAAATTACGAAGTCGGTTACTTAGCAACATGACACGTGACTGAAACTGTTCTTAATTTGAAATAAGACGTTTATACGTTGCTTTCAACTTAAAAGAAATTAATTTATTATATCCTCTCTACCAGCCAATGTTTTGTTTATTTGCAGTTTTATCTTAATATATATATAAATTACGTGTCACGTTGTTTGTCCGCGATGGACTCCTAAACTACTTAACCAATTTGAATCAAATTTGCAGGGTGCAGTTTGATCCAACTTGAAAGATAGGATAGCTTATATCTCAATTTATAATCAAAAAAATTAACATCCGAGCGAAGCCGGAATAGGCAGCTAGTTTATATAAAAGAAAAGGATTGGGTTAAAAAAGCACAAAAGTTAGGTATATACACGGTAAAAAACACTCAATTTGAATTATACAGATTAAAAATGTTTAATATAAATTAAACACAATAAATAAAACTAAGTTAAAAAAATACATTAACCCTAACAAAACTAACGTGACGTGTTACATTAAATATTGGCTAGGGACCATCACGATCACGTCAGCTATAAAACGAAAAATTCTCATTGAAATCAGTCCATTCTTTTAATAGTTATAATGCCATAGACAGACAGCTAACAGAAACAACACCCTGACACATATATACATTTTAATTTCTATAAATTTTAAAGAAAGAAAAAATTTCGCTTCAGACAGTATTTGAACCTGTAACCTTTCGTCTCAAGCCAACGAATGCTCTAACCATTTGAGCTACTGAGGATTCAAGTCCCGTGGCAAGCACAGGGCAAGTCCTAAGATAAAATACATTTTAATGTTTTATATTAATCTGATTTGATATAAACTAGAAGGTGGTACACTATTAATAATTAGGAATAATTCAAAATACACGTATCGGATTTTGATTACTTACAAACTATTTTTAAATACCACAGAAAATCTTAATTGTTTTAGCCCTTAAAGGGAGCGTTCAAGTATTACGTAAATCATTATTTGAAGATTTTGGAACCCACCCCCTCCCCTTGTACCGCACCGTAACGTTTTTCTGTACCCCCTCTCTAAACGTTACGTAGCACTCAAATGACCATTTTTACCCTAAAGTCGCAAAAAGTTATATTATAGTTTTTACCCTTAATATACTTACAATGGCCTTTGCTGTAATAATACTAAACAAAATTTATATTTATAAATAATTAAACTATTTACTAAATAAATAAATTATTTCTTTTTATTAAAAAAAACAATGTTACGTAACGTGTTGTAAGAAAGACCCCCTCCTGCCCTTGTAACGCATCGTAACGTTTTACGAGACCCCTTCTCCCCCCAAATTACGTTACGTAATACTTGAACGCTCCCAAAACACTTTCAGTGTTAAACATACAGAAATGCAGTCAAATTTAGAACTACCTTATGTTTAAAGTTAGTCCAAAACAAGTGTATGCACAGACACAGTACAAATGCCTAGGTACATAAACCTGTCACTTTGTTTTACAGTTTAGTCAGTTACTGACCCAGTAAAAAAACACGTGACTATAATCTGTTGCCGCAAAAATAATAGACTCGTTCACATTGGGTTATGTTCAGTTATGTCATAAAATTTAAGTGCAAATATTTTATAACATGTGTGAATATAACTTAATGTGTGGGATGTCTTCCCCGTGTTTGTCCGGGCTCCTTTGCAGAATAGACCATTTGCTTTCGTGCCAGGCAGCTCGTAAAAGGCGAGCACAGACTTATCGTCACAAACACCGTGACATCCTACTAGGTGGTATAGTTTGGCAGCGACTCGCCCGGATTGATACCACCGCCTTACCTATTCCTGCCGCCATAACGTCCAATATTTGCCCTTGACGAGTTTCGGTTCGGAGGATAAGGTAGCCGGTCAACTTACTTTTGCTCGAGGCCTAACATCCCGGCCTCTGGATGAAACACACCATTACCAGCTTTGGTGTCTTTAAGCGGCGTGAATTTCTTACCATCAGGAAATCCGTCTGCTTGTTTGCCTTCAATTATCTTAAAAAAAGAACTAGGTCATAACCAATAGGATCGCTGGTGGTAGAGTGCCGGGCTGGAATTCGTCCGCGTAGAGATCCCTTTAGCTAGTCCTACCGCTAAAATGACAGTGTCGTGTTCCGGTCTTGAGGGTAGACAATGATTGGCCTAACCTTCGTCCTCAAGACAGCGACTCACCCACAACATCGATGTTGTCTAAGGCCACGGTTATCTCTTACCGCTAGCTTTGTTTTTTTATAATATTAGAAGGCAAACAAGCAGACGGATTTCCTGATGATAAGAAATTCACGCCGTCTAGAGACACCAAAGTTGGTAATGGTGCGTTGCCAACCTGAGGGCGGGATGTTAGGGTTCGAGCAAAAGTAAGTTTAGCGGCTACCTTACCCTCCAAACCGGAACAAATCATGACGTTATGGCAGCAGGAATAGTTTAGGCGGTGGTAACAATCCGTATGAAACTTATATAAAAAAGAGTTTAGACGCTTTTATTAACTTCGTTGGTGTCGACGTATGTATGTAACGGAATCTTATAACTTATTTTTCAACCACTGTATGAGATTGTATTGAATTGAAACTTCACACACCCGTCAAAGGAAGGAAAAAAACGATAATAAAACAAAATTAGATGATAACTCACAATTTTCAGATTCTGATGCCAAATCCTAAATATTTTTAGAGCTTCCTTAGCTTGAGCTGCAGAAACAATAAATTATTTAAGTTTAAAATAGCTTTGTTACAAGCACTCGTTATCGTAAAAGGCAAAAAAATCAAAAATAATTAGGAGTTTGTATTACAAAAAATGTTTTAACATCTAGCTGAACTAAAGAGTAGAAACTTATTTTCTTTTTGTTAAAAAACAACAAAATACCGATTAGGAAAAAAATCTAAAAAAAATATATTTTTTTAATACTTTACAAGCACCAACGCTTTTTTATAGGTAAAATGTTTTTGTTTTTAATTAGTTTGTATTTTTGTATGAATGTATAGAAATATATGAAAAGCGTGTTTGTATAGTACCTATTGTGCAACAGCCTTGCCAGATCACCGTCTTATCTTTTCCAGCCTCCATAACACTATTGCTCGTAATTAGGACTTATAAACGTGGTCTAGGACGTAAACAACGCACCAGTACCATCTATAGTGTCTATAGAAAACTGTTTCTTAGCATAAGGTCATTTACATAAAAAATAATTAAATGAAATAAAATGAAAAATAATGTATTTGCGGAACATGAGTTAAAAAGATGTTATAAAATTATTTAAACATTCCAATATATTCTACCAGCTTGTGGTGTGCAAATATTTAAAACGGTATTTATAAAATTACTAACTTTAATTATTTAATTACTATGTATAACACTGTTATTCTATTCAGGGCATGATTTATTATTATTCACACAAAATTTTTTTAGAATGGAAATAAATTTAACCCTATCTACAGTAATCTGCCACTATTTCCAAAGCTAGACAGACAGGACAAGCAACGGCAAAACAAACTCCCCGGTAAACAGGACAATAACCATTCTGCCTTCTCCTACCACCGTCTCCAAACCTAGCCAGGCAGGAGAAGAAATGGCGGAACAAACTACTCGGCAACCAAGATTTTTTATTAGAAATACTTTCTTATTTCTTCTTGTCTGGAAGAAAGTCTTTAACACTATAATATGTTTTCTCTAACACTAAGCTAAATATCTTCTTACGAAATCTTTTTAATTAAAGTGATTTAAGATTATCATGAGTTTGGTTGTATATGCGAATGGATATACAATACACGTTATTTTTGTAAATATTGCCCTAGGACTTGTTTGTTTACATAATATACACAAACAGCCAATATATAAAAACAATATAAGGGTATAGTTTAGGTGACTTAAAAGAACGTCAAAGAATAAGAAACATACAACCAAACCATTCCCCGGGTTGGTTTGGACTTCCTTGCAGAATAGACCATCTGCCTTCCTTGCCAGGCAGCTCGTGAAAGGCGAGCATAGGCTTACCATCACTAACACCGTGATATAATATATGACAAGGTGGTAGAGTTTTGCAGCGACTCGCCCGGATTGGCACCACCGCCTTACCTATTCCTGTCGCCAAAACGTCATGACGTGTTCCAGTTTGGAGGGTAAGGTAAAATTACTTTTGCTCGAGGCCTAACATCCCGACCTCAGGTTGGCAACGCACCATTACCACCTTTGGTGTCTCTAGGCGGCGTGAATTTCTTACCATCAGGAAATCCGTCTGCTTGTTTGCCTTCCTATAACATAAAAAAATATTTTCTTTAAGAATTAGATTTGGCTAAGATCCTAGTTGTAAGATAACGACGCACCAGTAACATTTATGGTGTCTATAGAAGAGGGATGTCTCTTAATATTTGGTCCTTGACATAGATAGGAAAAGTCCTATGTATAACACAAAAAATAAGAAACAAACAATCAAATTTAAAATCTTATCTTTAAGAATTGGACTTTATTACGAGTATATTGATATATTTTACTAAGTGGTAGAGTTTCGCAGCGACTCCTCCGGATTAGTACCACCGCCATACCTATTGCCACCATAGTGTCTAATGCTTGCCTTTGACGTTTTCCGGGTCGGAGGGTAAGGTAGCCGGTAAAGTTACTTTTGCTCGAACTCTAACATCCCGGCCTCAGGTTCGCAACGCTCCATTATCACCTTTGGTGTCTCTATGCGGCGTGAATTTCTTACCATCAAGAAATCTGTCTGATTATATGCCTTCCATTACCGTAAACAAAATTGAAGTCAATTGAAAATTATTTTTACATTGTAAACCGTCCATACAGTCTCATACAGCTGTTACAAAGTAAAGCTAGATAAATATATTTTCATGATAATAACGATTGGCTTACTCTTGAGCCTATAAATGACATGGTTTTCCTAGATATAAGTAGGTCACGACCTGATATTACTATGTGCATATGTATGTTCACGTGTCGATACACGAGACTACAAGTGCATTAATGTGCAAGTTACGTACATTACTGCGTTTGTTACACATTCATTAGGTACCTTTATCCTACATGTGACATTCGATGTAAAACATTTCAAGGGCTTCCGGTATTTCAAACGATACATGATAAGATACGCTTTCAAGCACTTTTTCACGATTCATGATAGTCAAACTAAAAATTAAAAATGTGTTAAAATAAAGAAGATGTACCTACTCTGTCTTTAGTTGCAAAGCTCTGACGATGCTACAGTGAAACCCGTTGGCTTAAGTGTGAGTTATAGCATAAAGTGTTTAACTAAAGTGTGATTATTAATTGAAGTGTGTTTTTAATAGAATTCCACCAAGTGCCGACTGTGAAAAAAGCATATTCCATAAATATAAACTCCATATGTAAAAGCAAAACATTTGGTGAAAATAGAGCTTCATTTAAAATAAGACCGACTAATAACAATGTATTACAAATGTGAATGTTTAATCCATTTCCACGTCAATGCAATGAGTTTTATACTTTAGGGATAGTTTTCACGTTAAAAAATAACATTGGGTTCTTTTTATCCTGATAACGGAACTCTTCGGGAGAAAAGTTTGTAGGTTAAGAAAAAAATATGCATAATATGTAGTAGTATACAATTAAAGCCAGGTACACACTTACAGGCTAGGCACGCCGAGTCCCTGGCGTGCCTAGCCTGGTGGGTTAGGCAGAGAATTTCGAAAGCCAAATTATAAAGGTCATTGCAGACCCTTATTGCTTCCTCTACATTAATTACTATTTTCAAACAAACTAACCACTATCAGACTCTTGACATCACCCTCGAAAAATCGTGCAATACTGTCCTTAAATGGTAATAAGACGACACTTCGTTTTTTGTTAGATTTTCTATGCTGAATTTTAGGCTAGCAGATACCAATGTACAACTGAATTGATCTAAACTAGATAAGGGTGCTGATTATGTATCTCAGTTGCCAACTAAAATGGAAAAGTTTACATCAAATAGCTGTCAAATGACGTGTTTTGTATTTGCTATCTCCAGTGACCAACAGAAATGCAATAGAGATAGCAAACACAAATGACGTCATTTGATGTACACTTTACCATTTTGAGTTGGCACCTGAGATACATAATCAGTCCCCTGGTCGAATCCACTGTGTTTTTAGATATAATAACTGATAATAAATTACAATGGGGCCTTTATATTGCGAAATGGGCAAATAGGCTTAGTTCAGCAGCGTTTGCAGTTAAAAATAATTGACAGTTAATAATAATTGGTCCGGGCTCCTTTGCCGAATAGACCATCTGCCTTCCTGCCCGGCAGCTCGTAAAAGTCGAGCGTAAGCTTACCGTCACTAACACCGTGACATCTGACTAGGTGGTAGAGTTTCTTCTTTAGCTGGATCTTCTCAGTGTGTGGCCGCAATTCCAATCCGGTGGTAGTTTATAAAAATGTCGTCGCGCACAAGTATTACTTGTATGACCCACGTGCATAAAGATTCTGTACCTCTGCCTACATCTCAGGGGTATCGTAGATGAACGTGAAGATACGTGCTAACGCCGCGACCAATTAATTGTTTTAAACATAAGTGTATTTTTTTAATTATAAATCGTTTACATTATCGAGAAAAACCTTGGTTCTATAAATACAAGCACGGACGTCGGGCTAGACTTCTAGAATCTATTTAAATGCAAAATGAACACCGAGGTCAACACATATCATTACTTTCCTGTGATTATTATACAACTAGACACTTCTAGAGGCATCGCCCACACCCATTTGAACTGTGTATAACTGAGCGTCGGGATGTGACGACCCTATGGCCATATAATACTTAATAATTTAGGTTACTGGGGTTGCCTCTGTTAGATTAGTCTAGCCGTCTCTGTTGTCTACATTAACAAAATTGTTAATTGAAGTAGAAGTTTAGTTAAACAGAAAAAAACAAAACTTTTTTTAAAAAACATCAATCATATCGCTTGGTAAAATAATTGAAACTGAGGATTAAGTGTTTAGTAATAGTTTGGTTTAAAAAAGTAAGAGTATCTTCACGCCCATATCCCCGAAGAGGTAGGCAGAGGTGCAACCAACGCACCCACGACTAGCCGAAGATACTAAGTCCCACAATGTGCAAGGTGGCAAGCCTATCGCCAACCGGGCACAATTCCAATCCTGACCAACATTTTTTTTTATTAGAAAATTGGAAAAATCCAATTTTCTTTTCGTTGGCCGACCCGGGATTCGAACCCGGGACCTCATGCAGTCAAGTCCAACACCCGAACCGCTAGACCACAGAGGCGATAGTTTGGTTTAATTATTATTAAAAAGCCTGCTTCGTTTGCCCTTTTGTAGTATGAAAATTTGAAATCTTACTTGATTTTAGTAAATAGGTAATAAATAAAAAATACGTTACGTATGACCAAATTAAAATTTACTAACCTAGTATAGGGCTCATTATAAAATTGTTTCTCTATTATAAACTTTAAATCCTCATTACCTAAATTGTTTCTTATTTTATACTTTATTACATACAAAAATTACAAAAGAAAAAATAATTTGTTGTTTTTGAAATAATAAAAAGTAGTTCACTGTGATGGTCCGGGCTCCTTTGTAGAATAGAATATCTGCCTTCCTTACCAGGCAGCTGGTAACAGGCGAGCATATGTCACCGTCACTAACACCGTGACATCTGACTAGGTGGTAGAGTTTAGCAGCGACTCGCCCGTATTGGTACCACCGCCTTACCTATTACTGGCGCAATAACATCATAACGTGTTCCGGTTTTGAGGGTAAGGTAGCCGGTAAACTTACTTTTGCTCGAGGCTTAACATTCCGGCCTCAGGTTGGTACCACCATTACCGCCTTTGGTGTCTCTAGCCGGCGTGAATTTCTTACCATCAGAAATTCCGTCTGCTTGTTTGCCTTTAAATATCATAAAATAAATAATAGTTCAATAAGAACTTCAGTTTGGTGGTCTAATGTGTCATTGACTACATCGAAAATATGTAGTCACCTATGACATTGTGCGGCTTAAAGGTAAAGTAGGTATCTGAATGGCCGAGCTTTGCTCTATTTTTTTAAATGATTCCTAGCTAGATCGATTTATCCCTGAAACCCCCTATATACCTACTAAATTTAATGATAATCGTTGGAGCCGATTCCGAGATTCCAATTATTAATACAAAAATTGCTCATAAAGGTATAAGATTAGACTAATCGTGTGTCCTGGTTGTATCCTTTGCCTAAATCCTTATCATCCGTATCACCGGTCATGAAGATACTATTTTATATTAAGTAAGGTTACTAGATTTAACTGGTGCAATTTTAGGTAGTATGTCACCTACATACTACCTGAAATTGCACCTAGAACGTTAAAGTGCTATGCTGCAGCTCACCCGGTTCGGTATTAACGTTTCACCTATTCCAGACATCATAGGATTGGGAAGCCTCAAGTTGGTAGAGCACCATAACCCAACGTATATAATTTTATAGACGACGTGTAGGTATGTTAACATTTAGGAACACTTTGCATCCCCAATGTTATGAAAACAAATCTTAAATATTCATATTACTAATATCAGGTGTTTGAGGGGGAATGTGAAAATATCTCCAAACTGTTTAGGTGATTTGCATTTTGTACAAAAAAATATAATCAATGTTACATAAAGTTGCGCACACGCAGACGCCGCGGTTGGCGCCAAATTAATATCGGACTAAGGTCAAGTAAATATTACAAAATTAAATGACGTCAGGACAAATGATTGCATTCTCCTGACGTCATTCAATCTATACATCCTATCCTACCCTATGCGAAAGTTTGTAAGTATGTATGTATGGATGTTTGTTACTCTTTCACGCTCGAATGGCTGAACGGATTTGTCTGAAATTTGGAAGACAGATAGATTGTGACCTGGATTAACATATAGGCTATTTTTAATCCCGATCGCACACCGGGTTTCTGTGAAAACGCGGGCGAAGCCGCAGGTAGCAGCTAGTATTAAAATATTCCTCATTTAGTTCGGTCATCGCATCACGCCCGGACGAATGGGCCAATTTTGCTTATAGTTTTTTGTCGTGTTAGTTATAGTCTAGAGAAAGTTCTTATGAGGAAAAAAACGATGAAAGTTTAGTGAAAATGGGTTAAACAAAGTTTAAATCATAACGAAAAACCAGTATTTCAAACAAAATTAATGTTTACGATGTACCGATGTAGTTTTACATATTGAAGTGCAGAAAATCGGCCTCTGGGACTCTAAACTGGAAAAATAACCGGTATTAAAGCTAGGATGATGATAAAAGAAAATAATTACGGGATTGGTAACACCGCCTTACCTATTCCTACCGCCATAGCTTCAGTGCTTGCCATTGACGTGTTCCGGTTAGGAGGGTAAGGTAGCTGGTAAACTTACTTTTGCTCGAGGCCTAACATCCTGGCCTCAGGTTGGCAACGTACGTTGGCGCTGTAGGTTAGCGTATTCGCTAAGCTTGCACAGGTGTCCAAAGATATAGACCGTAAAATATCAACGCACCAATATCATCATGGTGTTCAGAGAAGGTTGTCTATCTAATAAGTATAATAAAAAATAGTCAGTCTAAAAATACCTACTTAAAACTATAAATATATTTTTAAATTATATTAATATATACAAAATATAACAAAGCACCTTTCCGTATTCGGTTCAAATTGCAAAAAAATAAGTAATATTTAAAAACTATTAATTATTTAAAATGTGGAAATAGCCATTTATTTTCATCACCACACAAGTGCCTGTCCCTGTTGGGAATCGAATCCAAGCCTTGCGGTTGGTGGGTAGAGTAAGGCGTGTAGGTTAGCCCCTCGACCAACCAGGCGATTAAATAATGTAATTGTAATTGTTATTATAATACAATAATAGTACTGTAATAAGTAAAACCCGTTGTAATTGTTTGTTCGTTATCACAAAACAAGAAGTGTAAAATATTTTATTTCAAGAGTAAATAAAATGTACAACTTTTTATATATTCATAAAAAGAAAAAAAAGTATGCAAGCCCATATCCTTGAAGAAGTAAGCTGGGGCACAACCAGAGCACTCACGGCTAGTGGACGCAACTAATTCCTACAAAATAATAGGTGGCAAGTCAATCTCCAACCGGGCACATATCCAATCTAGGATAAGGTTGTTTTAATTAGAATAAAATACACCTTTTTTATTTTTTTACTGCCCGATCCCGATACTGTAACCCGGGTCTTCAAGAAGTCCGTCAGACCGTCCGGACCGTCAGACCACAGAGGCGATATACTTATTAAATAATGCCCTAATGCCTTAAAGAGAGATATATTCATTAAGGGGCCATGTAAGCTAAAATACGTCACCAATATACTGTTTTTTTCATACAAAGCAATTATGGATCTTGGCGACAAAAATACACAAGATTAACATTAATATGCTTTATAAGGCTAGTGTTT
>NJDC01002942.1:393006-404701 GCA_002245475.1 Calephelis virginiensis | reverse complement strand
ACTAGATATCTTATTACAAGTTCAAGTTATTGAGTGTTCTTGGAAGGTATTATCTTTCATTACTTCTGAGACATCTGAGGGCTGTTGTCAAGAAGCGCTATTTGATCTTGCCATTGTGTTTACAATAATTTCACATTAAAATACTGAAGTATCAAACACGTGATTCTGCAAAGGAGTCGAAAGTCATAAAAAATATTTTAAAAGAAAATTACGCAAATAAATAATAATTTTATTCATTAATTAAAAATACTACTAAAACCGGTTTTAAAGCGTTGTTTTATTCGTCATATTTTTATAATAAAATTCTTTCATCGTATCAAATTACAATAGTGTTTTAAAACTGGAAAACAATATACTTTAAAAACTTGCGTTTAAAAATGTTTTTAATTAAACAAATTTTTATTATATTTTTGAAGTTTACATGTGTGTGTGTCTGGTTAAACATTATTTCTCCAAGTTCAGGGAAGGTTTAAAAGATAAGACAAAGGAAAAAAAACTGCGAGGAAACTAGAAAAAAAACAACAATTTAATTTTTGCCATACAAACTGAATGGGTTGAACGAAGTTCGCCGGTACAGCTAGTATTTTATAAAAATCTTCACTGGCTTTAAAACTGGCTGGCAAAGTCCAGTTAATTTTTTAGCATCGCAATTGAGATCAGAATTACTATTAGTGTTTATTTTACTTTTAAATGTATGTGAGACCCAGGAGGAGGAGCAGGAGGAGAATTATTAATTAATTTTTTAACACTACTAACGTTGTAGGTCTTTTATTTTTAATATTCTTTACAAATAATTTAACACCAGTTGAGGTAGGGCCGTGTCTATAGAACTATTAATATATTTTATATTTGTTTTGCTAATAGCACAAGTAAGATATGCCTCAGTTGGTAGTGTAATACTACCTGACCTGACCTGAGAAGTGACCTAAGACTTTCTGAATTTATTTTTAGTTTTTTTAATAGCATACGAAGGCAACCAAGCACACATATTTTCTTTTGGTATGAAATACACATAGCCTGCAAATACCAGTGGTAGATAGTTCGGTAGATTCAGACTACCTTAACTTCCATATCGCAACACGAAACACCAATTACAAAGGTTTTATTGCCCTGATAGAAGTTAATAGCGTCTTGCCAATCTGCTGCTGCGATACTAAGCTACTTGGGTAAGTGTGCCCTCCACATCGTAATATCACAATGGCAAGCACTGTCGTTATGCAGGAGAGCTAAGATAGTGGTCAAAATCCGGGACGTTTCAAGCAATCAGGACTACCGTACGGTTTTTCTCTTGCTTTTTTCTTCAATAGCTTCCATTGTGATTTATATTTTTTAACCATTATTTACTTACATTACGACATTGAAGGGCTAGGAAGTATCTTTTAACAGTTCTACGAATGACTAAGCAAGTTAATTGAGTAATAAAAGGGAAACTTTTTACGAATCTAATGTAATGAAACTATTTTCTTTTTTTGTATACTTAATAATATCTGATAGAAACGACGAATTATCGTAA
Source organism: Calephelis virginiensis (assembly GCA_002245475.1). Classification (NCBI taxonomy): domain Eukaryota; kingdom Metazoa; phylum Arthropoda; class Insecta; order Lepidoptera; family Riodinidae; genus Calephelis; species Calephelis virginiensis. The sequence continues at coordinate 403,188 of NJDC01002942.1, read as the reverse complement.
TAATGAAATTGTAAAATTAGATGGCGCTGGTCTGGTCACTGCGCCTTTATTTCAAGTATACTTACACCAGTATCTCGTAGTTGGTAGGCGTATAACTAGGTCATCCACGATTAGCCGAAGGTCATTCAAAGGCATTAAGTTTAACAATGTAAAATTTACAAACATATAACTTATCGCGTTCATATCCAATAACAGACAGTGTTGTTTTCATTATTCAATTGAAAATACACAATTTGTGTTGCCAGGTCCAGGAATTCAACTTGCAACTTCTTGTCAACTCTAAAACCAGACCCCAAGACCACAGACGCGAATTCAATTTGACAAAATATCAACTATTTGCCTACGTCACATTGTATAGCATATACACCAGAGGTTCCCAAACTTATTTCATGGAACGCCCACTTTTAAAATCAGCAGTTTTGTAGCAACCCCTCCCCGTTTTTACTCTTCAAAAATCTAAACCTCAATAATCACATATTTATCTCGCCTGAAGTTCACTAAAACCATTTTGCTTTAGGTTTCCTTACCGCCTCTCTCTAGAGTTCTAGCGCCCACAAGGGGGCGTTATCGCCCACTTTGGGAAAGGCTGATATACACTGTAGTTCTTGGTTAAATAAACCTAAATCTATCAACAGATCGGAACGCGGCCACTCAAGATTTAGCGAAGAAATTCAGCGGACCTGATTTTTTATAAACTACAGTTTACAAGTACTACAACCTGGTGGTCAACAAAGCCTGTGCACTATTCAAAAAATAAAACTTCATTAAAACTCTATACTTTTGAAAACATTCCCTTCACGATTTCACGTAACATAAATTTGTTAGGTTTTAACATTGCCAATGACGTTCAATTTCGGAATCATTGGGAGAGTAAAGCAAGTCTGCCGGCTTGGTAGCCGACTGGACCAGAACACGACGGTAGATCTCCACTGGGGAGAACCTGTACTCACACTTACAAACTGCTGGTCAGAGATCATAATAAAGTAACTTTGAAAGGACTGGCCAAATTTTTATAAAAGGGGGTGTAGGCTAGATGGTAATGCATTTTAAATATTTAATAGCCAAATATATTCATTTGAAACAGTTCGCAGAAATGCTTTATTTGTTGTCACGCTATGTCGTACCCAGTACGGATCATGACGTCACCAGCCTGCGAATATGACTGCAGTCGGTGGGAACCAGTTTTATGCTTTGCTTAAGTCGGATAAAAATTATAAATAGATTTTTTTAATTTATAGTTTTTTTGCTAATCGATAGTGTTATCGATTCCAAACCGTTTCCCAAAATTTGGCTGATGCTTTTGATGTAACCCTGTATACAGCAGACTTGGACCAACATACTCGTATAATTCAAACCCTCGAAGATTTTAGAAAAGTCGTATATTTGAAACGGGCCCCTACTTTCTAGTGTACTTTTTAGATTAACTGAAAGAATATCAAGTTTTTGTGTCGTTGTTTTAAGAAAAAATTGTATACACTTAAATAATTACAAAAACGCTAATTGCGGAGCTTGCAAATTAATAACCATGACTAATTTGACAGAAGACGATGGTGGTAATGATATAAGTGAGGTAAACGTACCTTTGTTCTGTATGTCACGAGGTCAGTGGTAAAATAATGAAGGATGTTTAAAATAAAACGTGCAGTAATTAAGCTAGAAGAATGAATATTTTTTAACTGTTAAAAGGCAGGTGGTAACAAATGTATATCATCAAAAACATTTTTATATAAAACTAGCTGTGAGGCTTCACGCGGTTATAAAATATACATATAAACCTTCCTCTTTAACCACTTATCTATTAAAAAAAAACAAAATTTTAAAGATTTAAGCATACAAAGGGATATAGGGACAGAAGCAGCGACTTTGTTTTATACATTTATGCAACCAAGACGAGGCCATGTAGCTTGCACTATGAAAAAGTTCGATTATTCGATTATCGATTACTATATATCGTTGGTCGAAGGGCGAGAGTAAACGCCTAATCCCACCAACCAACCGCAAGGCTTGGGTTCGATTCCCGATAGGGTCAGGCATATGTATGATGTCTGGGTGTTTACTAAATTTATTTTGGTGTCTTATATTAAACCTTAACAGGTTAGATTCAATTTGTGTAACTTGTGTAACATATTTAAACTTGAATATGAATGGGAAAAAACTTAGAGGGAAACACATTTGTATCTAATATATTAAGATTTTATTAATTCATTAATATTGTCTTATGTTTGCGGCACATTAGTAACACGTGACTCAGTGATACGCTACTCTTGTATGCCAGAAGGTTTTTTATTAAAAGGGTTAAATATATTTCTTTATGGGGCTCTAGAGATTAAACACGTGGATTTGGTTAATTTTAAAGTTAAATCTATTAAAATATATAGATTAGATAGATATAGATTAGACCCACGTTTTAGTGAACGATATTAATTCACAAAATACACACACACACACACACACACAAAGATCGCTATAAATTAAATAAATACAGAAAAACTGTCATCTTTCATAACACCATTCTGTGCCATTGGCGATGATTCTGCTATGCATAAACGAAACTTATTTTAGATGCATTCGATATTTTTCAAATGAAACAGAAACAAAAGAGATGAAACATTTTAGTCATGTGATATAGGCTGGACATATCAAATTTAGTCGTTTTTAATCTGAATAAAATAAATGTCTGTAGAAATGTCGCATATAGACTAATCTGTCTGTACTAAGAGTGTTTTGACTCTTTCTATTTCTTTCCCTGAAAGAAGATAACGATAACTTGTGCGCTACAAAATTACCACTGTCTGAAATCAAACCTAAGCCTCACTAAAACTGGTCACCCCTCCAACAACGAAACGATCAAGGACCTTTCAAGGTTACTAAAGCAAACTCTATCTTATATAATTAGGATAAAGCTGGCAGTTTTAAGAAAGTACAGGGGACTGTCCGATAAATAACAATCTGATATATTTAATCCCCAAATACCGATATCTTCACGTGGCCTCCAAATGATAATCAAATATTAAATAACCTGTTAATATCCGAGTGTGTACTACGAATCTAATTATCATAATCTAGTTCCAGCGACTAACAAATGACGCAGTCTCATACAAATATGTAATAATAGGAGTAAACAAGTTGGTTCTGACCGTGAACTTGGCGACCTCTTTACTGCCGTCCATTAGAATCAATTGACAGTAGACATTATTCCTAGAAATAGATCTATTATTCTTCTAGCCAATCGTTATCTGACGTCTTTGTAAACATACAAGCTTATAGCTGCGCACGCGCATAATCTTATCATTGAAATGACTATAAATATAAAAAATATTTTCATATTAAGCATACAATGTTGTGTTCTACTAGTTTTTACAATCCCTTTTAAAAATAAAATGCTGCTAGTAAGTTGTTCGCTAAAACACTAAAACATCGGGACTAATTTGCTTTAATTTGGTTTTGAAATAAATGTCAAAGTTTAGGAAAGGTTTCACTAAGTAGGAAAAAGGAAACAACCAAAATTTTTATTTTTACATGCTTTAGTTAGCAATGTCAGGTAAGACGAAATTCGCCGGATAGCTATTCTATACTGTGGCGTGAATTCTGTACATAACTCGTAAAGCCAGATGAAGTTATAAAAACCGCGAGGTTGGCAACACATTAGTCACTAGAATCGTTGACTAACACATATTATAACACAAGCATATAATCTGCTTACTTTGAGGTTAGATTCAATTTGTGTAATTTGTACAGGGATATCTATTTATGTATTGTAAATGTATGTAAATCTTTCTATGATCTACATAAATCTTTAAATTTTAGAAAGTATTACCTGAGCGACTAAAAATGGGCAACAGATTTTAGATATCATAGACATTTTTGGATTGGTTATCTGTCTGTCTGTATCCCGGTCGCAAATCATGCTAAATCTTCTTAGTCGATCGTGACCAGTAGGTTATTCTTAAAACTCGATTCGTGCAATCCAATGCATTCATGGAAGTTGGAATCGAGTAAGTCGTTTTCGGTATTCTTGAATACAATATTGGCGAAACACTACACTACTACTACTAATCATTTAGTTACTATGAAACAATACATTATTTTATCGGATTCTTTGAAACTTTTTAAAACTGAATGTTAATAATCCGCTGGTCTTGTGTACAAAAGTGCCTAAAATGACATACGATTTCGATTTCCGTGATTTCCAATTCGCATGATATCGAGATTTAAGAGTAGGCCTACAACTTAGTCTGGCCGTACTCTATGTAACTATTGCTGAAGGTAACTATTACTATTATGAAGGTTCATTTATTATCTCGTATACTTACAATATTACATCGTATATAACTTTCAATACGTGATAGTTTTTGTCGTTAGTTTTCTCGTCACTGAATTATTTTTGTATGATGATTAACAAATTAGGTATATCGGCTTCATACAAACGTCAGTACAGTACAGATATAGTGACTGTGGTAAAAAGAACAGAAAATCTATAATGTAATGATAGGCTAGGTATACAAAAATATGTATTTATAATAATAATAATATGTATGACTGAAGTCACTTGTTGGATCTTCATTAAATTTTAATAGGATCGTTAACAAATAGCTTAAAACTCGCCTCTGTGGTCTAGCGGTTCAGTTGATGGACTTAACTGCATGAGGTTTGAATCCCGGGTCGGGCAATAAAAAGAAAATTGAGGTTTTCCAATTTTCTAATAAAAAAATGTTGCTCGGGATTGGATATGTGCCCGGTTGGCGATAGGCTTGCCACCTATCACATTGTGGGGCTTAGTGTCTTCGGCTAGTCGTGGGTGCACTGGATGTACCTCTGCCTACTATATGGTCGTGACGATGCTAAATTGTATTATTAATAAACACGGAGTAAAGTACTCGAATAATCAGCCTGGTCTTTGTGACAATGTGATACAGACTATAATATTAACTTAATTTCACTCCTACGTTAATCCACGCTTATTAATAAGATGGAAAAGGTTTATAGTCAATGAAGTGCAGTTAAACTGCTATAACCGATATTTGTTTTTGTGTGTTTGTTATGCGATTTCTTGGCTAATAATGAACCGATTTTGATGCTTGTTTTTTAAAGATAGCCCAGAATTCCGAAATGCACCCATTTTAATTTTGTTACGACTTGTAGTTTTTTAGTAATAGAGTTAAACAAAGACAATATTTATAAATCTCTGTTTTTTTTAATAATACATAACTTTTTGTCTATGCTAACGACTACATTATTAATGATATTATTACTTATCGGCTTAGTTGAAAATTTTTGCATTATTGAGTATGACATTCAAAACAAGCAGGATATTCATAAAATTTATTTGGGACCATCTCGGCATCATTAGCTATTTTTTGAAAAGAATCATCAATTTATGGTTATGAATTAAGTAATTTTTGCAGTTTTTTTGCAGTTTTTTACAGACTTCAAAAATAAGAGGAGATATGTTCGACTCCAGTTTTTTTAGTGTATCAAATTCTCCATCATTTTTGGACCGACTTTAAAATCCATTTTCTATTTGAAAAACATAACTTCCGAGGTGGTCCCATTGTTAACTTGTCTAGATCTTTCTAGATTCTCGAGAAGTCGAGGAAAATATTCATTTTTTTGTTCGTAGATGACTTAACTTATTAAAATCGAAGTCGATTTTTTGCAGTTTTACTGTTACTTCAAATTTTGTAGTCTGAATGCAATTCTCAAGAGAAATTACCTAACTCTGTTGATTACGTGCTGTAGACAGCTATACGGAAGCCCCAAATCGATTTATGAGACTACGGGCAAATTTGCATTCAGCAATCAGCAACGGTAGCAAACATCTCCCAGGTGGGTTGTCTTCGGTTTGTGGGATGGTCTTCCATGAGGTGACTAACAATCGATTTTCTTCTCTTTAATCTTTTATATAAGGCAGCTAATAAACACAGTTATTTAGGTGATAAGATACAATTATGTCCAAGAGTGACTATTGATGTTTTTGGTGCGTTGCTATTAATTAATGTATGTACCGGCTATCAGTACTACTATTTAAATTATGCGCTTCGACATTACACTTTTTACCCTTTACACTTTTATTTTTAAATTGGCTAACCTAATCTAAATTTAAGCGAAATGATTGATTATGTGTAATAACAACTCTATATAGATATCTTTAAAATAGGTACATTCGGATTTCCGAAGCTTGACGAATATGGCCGAAGTGCATAATTTAAATAGTACTACTGTACTGGTATTATGGCAACAGAAATAGTTTAAGCGGTGGATCACTACCCGGATTAGTTGCTGCATAGCGTTCTACCCTTAGTGGGTTTTGTTAATAGGTACCTATTTAACTCTTACAAACTGTCAGGTAGGAAGGCACTTTCTGTATTCTACACTGGTGACCAAAATGGGCTTATAACTTAAGGCCAAAGTAATAGCTGCAATAGGTTGATACGTATATATTAATAGAACATACTCGAAGTATAAGTAGAAGTTTCCTTTTTATTCGAAAAAGTAGCAAACAAGATCTCCTGATGGCCAATAATCTAAGTCTTCTTTGGCAAGACTGAGAAGCAGATGGTTTATTCTCTTCAGCGGAACTGCACCAACACAGAGTACTTGCTGGTATGTTGGTCATATCAAACATATTGACATGAGTGTAAACTGTGGCCACCAAAGGTTGCCAAATTCATCATTTTGAGTGTTTCTTACCATCAGGAAATCTGCCTGATCTAATCTTGTTTGCCTTCTAATACCTATTGAAAAAGCCCAAGCAATATTGGATACTGCTTTTGTTATATTTTATTTGAATAATGTTTAATTACAAAAATGATTCACAAAACGTTTGTTACAAAGATCCATAATGTTTGTAAACCGATCCGTCTGATTGAATCATATCCTGCACGTGATGACTAATTTAGATTGTAATGACAACTAATTACCGAATTGTTAGTTATGACGCATATTTACAACAAAACTAACCGCGACGCCCGATTTATGTAATCTAGTATTAAAAGTTAGGTACTGGATTATTTTAAGCATAACTTGATTGTAAAGTTGCAGAGCATGAGTTGGGAAAGGCTTTTACTATTCCTCATTCAAGCGGAACACCATGGAACCGTTTGAGGCTGAGTCTTGTCTCTATCAAAGGGGAAAGTATCTAACGGACCAGGCGAGGGAAGTGCTATCCAACCCCGATCTAATTTCTTCTTCTTTACATTATATGTATTCTGTATTTGTCGGAAGAGGTATGAGAGTATGACAAATGAGGTCGAAAATAGATGGCTACTAAGAATCTGTGGTGTAACCGCATTCGTAACAGTAAGATCCAAGAAAGCATGAGATTGAAAAAAGTGTTGGTATTAAAATGAGAAAAAGCAAGCTCCTTGGTTGGTCATATGGAAAAAATGACGAATAATTGACAAAGCAGATATACACTGTGACTATGTATATATGTAGGTACCCGGGGAGACTTAGGGCTACCTTTCATGATCAAATCGCTCGTGTTTTATCCGAGGGTCCGAGGGTATTTAGAGCTAGCTGTCACTGAAAGAATAGCCTGATGCCATCGCATAGGATACCTCGTGGTATATTCCTTATCTCTGCACCTGGTTGTTGACTCATGCTGGGTGATTCCTAAAGGTACTTTACGAAGCATTTTTTTTTTATGATATTGGAAGGCAAACAATGGCAGATGCAGGCAGATGGATTTCCTGAAATTCACGCAGCCTAGAGACACCAAAGGTGGTAATGGTGCGTTGCCAACCTGAGGCCGGGATGTTAGGCATCAAGCAAAAGTAAGTTTACCGGCTACTTTACCCTCCAAACCGGAACACGTCATGACGTTATGGCGGCAGGAATAAGTAAGGCAGTGATACCAATCCGGGTGAGTCGCTGCGAAAATCTACCACCTAGTCAGAAGTCACGATGTTAGTGACAGTAAGACTATGCTCGTCTTTTACGAGCTGCCTGGCTGGAAGGTAGATGGTCTATTCTACAAAGGAACCCGGACCAACACGGGGAAAGGGCATCCGTGTCCGAAAATTCTAATGACATCTGGAGCGCAAGTCATCCGTGCCGCTTGTTTACGAGTTTAAGAGTGATGCCAGTCAGACTTAACAATTCGGGTGTTTTCTACCGAACGGGATCTCTTTCCTATCTCTCGTTGTATAGTGAAAAACATTGAGAGAGGCGTGCAGTATCTTTTTTCCTTTCTTCTCTTGCTTTATTCTGGGACTTGACAGCAGCTTGTTTTTGGAAGAACCCATTCTCGAAAATAGTTTTTTAGCCATTACGTCACATATAAAATTACACTGCAAACACCACGTACGACTGGTAGCAACAGGCATGCTTGTACCTAATCTCGTGGCCTATTTACGGGGGTTGAAGGAGGGCGGTATTCTCTTCCGACGCCCGGTTCTACGTCCGCAGATTTCTGAAGTGTCAGAGTTTTTCTCTTACTCTTTCCGCAGCCGCCTTTTTTGCTATAAGTGTTTTGCAGTAAGTCAGAACTGCGTCCCATGCTCTTTCACTCTCTACCATAGCTTTAACTACAGCCATTAAGGAGAGGTCATCCCCCACAGGCGTGCAGTACCTAGCAAACTCTACTTGGCTTGACTCCATACTTTAGAAAAAATCATGTCTGTTTCTTTAATCTCTTTCTTTTGATGGTAGAAGTTACAAATTCAGAATCGCTTTCCAGTTTAGTCACGTTAGTCCACACTATCACAGTCTCAACATCGAACCGTGGCTCTTGGTGTTGGTAATGGAGCCAAACCAGTGTTAAAGCCGCTAGATCCCAAACTCTACGCTTTAATTTGACAACAGTGTGAATAAATAATTAATACAATAAAATCAATGTTGAGCAATAGGGTCGTCACATCTCTACACACTTAGCAAGACCGAGTGGGTGTGGTAATCATTAATTCGAAATTAATAGAAATAACTATTTACTTATTTCTGTAACATTACATCATAAAGTTCGTAAACAATTAAGATAAGATTCATTCATGTTATTGCTAAACTAACGAATGGGACGATATTTTATTATCGTAAATTACGCGGGTTATCTTATGAAATATATAAATATTTACGTTAAAATAATGTACTATTTTGACTGATTCTAAAAGAGTGCAAATACATATCTTCACATCAAGTCCCTGACGGGGTAGACAGAGAGTATCGAGTGCCAAATATCATAATCCTTAAGATATAACTTGAGTGATTTGATTATTTTTTATTGATTTGTCAGCATTGTGAAAACAAGAGCGTAAAGATGTGATGACCCCATCACCCGTTAGTCTAATGATTTAGTCTAACTTACATATTTTCTGTGATATAAATATTATTTTGTTTTATACACGCCACCGTAGTGACATTAAATATGTGATACATAATCATACAATTAAAATAATTCAAGTACTGCCGTTAAAACTTATCTGTAATACATGGGGCACACTAAAAGTTTTCCACTTCTAGCTAATCGGAAATATTTGAATTTCGAATGTAATATTTTTAAAACGTTGCAACCTTCTCTTCAAAATATTCCTCAGTAACTATAATAATACAATATACATTATATTATAGTTACTGAGGAATTAATAATAACTAATAATAACGAATGACTATTCTCTATTATTATTAATATGATGCGTACATAATCAAAGATCAGAAGCAAATAAATTGTTTTGAGATTAGATCACTTTATGTTGTTTGTCACAGATATATATTTACTCATTCATTAATTTGACGTTCGATGTTTGGTTATTTTATCTGTTATGTCAACATTTCATCTGTCATTAGCAAGTTATTATATGAGAGTTTTGGCGCCATTGAGAGAAAAGTGGGTCGAAGTTTTTTCATAATTATTGAATTTCGTGTTAATATTGATTGAAATTAGTCAATTTTGGTGGCATTTTGTACAATTTTGTTCAGTGAAAGTGCACAAATGAAATAATCATGAAGAAATTAGTGTATCGTATATTTCCTCGTTGCCGCCAAAACTCATTACATGAGCTTGTGTAAAAAGTCCACCGTTTTACCCAAGAGTCTGACATGACTTACTGACGACTTATGACTGATTAAAATAAATTTAAATTGATATAAAATTTGATGCAAATTACTACTTGACTAATGGCTAAATACTAACGTGAATGCCAAAACCTAAAGAAAGAAAGAAGTTATTATATTTTTTTTTATTGTGAT
>NJDC01002942.1:375435-392575 GCA_002245475.1 Calephelis virginiensis | reverse complement strand
GAACAAAGTTCAGTGAAAGTGCACAAATGAAATAATCATGAAGAAATTAGTGTATCGTATATTCCTCGTTGCCGCCAAAACTCATTACATGAGCTTGTGTAAAAAGTCCACCGTTTTACCCAAGAGTCTGACATGACTTACTGACGACTTATGACTGATTAAAATAAATTTAAATTTATATAAATTTTGATGCAAATTACTACTTGACTAATGGCTAAATACTAACGTGAATGCCAAAACCTAAAGAAAGAAAGAAGTTATTACATTTTTTTTTATTGTGATATATTTTTTTATTACAAGTGTAAAATAGGGTGATGTAATAATAAAAAAATTGTAATTGTGTAATTGTACAAAAAAAGTATGAAATTAAAATTGAACCAAGTTTTGTAGTTTTTAAAGCAACATTGTTTGGGATATATCGCATTATCACAAGGTTATATGTTTCGTATGCATATTTTTATGAATGATGTAACAATTAATGATCTTGTATACAATATTATTAATTCATATCTCATAGACCTCATCAAGAATGAGAACCATAATCAAAATCACAAAATATTTATTTTCATGAACCATAAAACTGATATTTGAGGGCATCGACATTTTTGTAAACTACAACCAGGGTGCTGATTAAGTAACTCAGTTGCCCACTCAAAATGAAAAAGTGTACATCAAATAGCTGTCAAATGACGTGTTTTATATTTCTTCAGTTACCAACAGAAATACAGTAGAGATAGCAAACACAAACGACGTCATTTGATGAACACTTTTGGAGTTTGAGTTGGCAACTAAGATACATAATCACCCCCCAGATCGGAATTATGGCCACCGGAACTCAATCCACTTGATTCTCCACTGATGCTAGGTATATGTGATTTTCGGCATGGGCTTAAGCTTCTGCATATTCACGTTTAATTTATTTGAATTATGTTATAACCAGATTTCGTAAAATCAAACGTACAGACACATACATACATATCTTCACGCCAAGTCTCTTACAGTGTTGGCGGAGAGTATCGAGTGCGAAATCTCACGATCCTGACAGACCTGCCTAGCTTTCTCCACATTCATACAACAACGCCGGTATCGGATACTGTTGGTTGTGCTTTTAGCAGGGTTGGAAGATACACCTTGGATGTGCAAAGGGAAAAGTCTGAATGTATCGCAGGGTAATATATTGCATAGTTTTGAGTCAAGAGGCTATACTAAAAGTGAGAGTTGAGTATGTTAAAAAAAGCATAATAATGTGATAAATGCAGTTGAAATGTACGTGCTACGAAAATTTTTTGGTGAAACGCTCGCTGACCGCATTCATAACAGCGAGATACGAGAAAGAGAAATGAAAGTGTTGGTATTAAAATGAGATAGGGCATACTCCACTGGTTCGATGAAACTTATACATATCAAAATAGTCATAAGTCATCAAAGTCAAAAGCAGCCATGTCAGGGGTAGGTAAACCGGTATCAGGTGGTATCGAGGAAAGCACGATCCACTATTTTTTTTCACGAATGCTTTATTTGTGCACTTTAATTAAACAAAAACACAATAAACACTAATTTTCCTCAAAATGTACACTAAATTCCATAGGAAAAAAGTGAGTCCATTCCATTACTCTGACCTGTCAAAAGTTCAAATATGATTTAGTAGCTAGTATCAATTATCCATGTCTGCTTTTCCAGTTTAATAGCTTGAGCATCCTTTAAGGCGAGGTACTGGCTTTCACATTCTTTTCAATTGACTTCGAAAAAAAAAATGTTCGACAACTATTTTTTTTATGTGTATGTTAATCGATTTCTCCGCCATTTCTGATTTTTTTACCAACCAATTAAAAAACTATTTTTATTAGAAAAAGCGTATTTCTGAGATTTTCTGGATCTGATATTGGAATCGATGTTAGTGCAGTGTTATAATTGATAATACCAACTGATTGTAAAATTTAAAATGAATAATAACAATGTTTAATATTATATTAATACTACCAACGCTTGGTGGACCCAATTATTATCTGGCAAAATTAGGATGAAGACATTTCAAGTGTTTTCATATTTTTATATAATAAAAATATATTTATAATTATTAATAAAAATATCGCCTCTGTGGTCTAGCGGTTCAGTTGTTGGACTTGACTGCATGAGGTCCCGGGTTCGAATCCCGGGTCGGGCAATAAAAAGAAAATTGGATTTTTCCAATTTTCTAATAAAAACAATGTTGGTCGGCATTGGAAATGTGCCCGGTTGGCGATAGGCTTGCCACCTATCACATTGTGGGCTGTGGCTTAGTGTCTTCGGCTAGTCGTGGGTTTCTTGGTTGTACCTCTGCCAACCTCTTCAGGGATATGGGCGTGAAGATACTTTTATATTGAAAAATATCAATCACCAGCAGCAGCAGGTATCAGACAATCCTTGCCTTAATATATTGGACCGTATCGTTTGTCAAAAAGTGCCACTAATTACCCAGGAGGCTTGGCAGGGCAGACAATTATGTGATAAGCATCTAGATCTGCATATTTGAATCTGGGTGTGTTTTTAAGCATCATTTTGGTACCTATCTATATAAATGGTGATAGCCAGTTTGATGCAACTTTCATATAAAAAAAATAAGTTTGCTATGTTTTTTATTCGCCTAAATCATATGACACTAGTTGCCTTATATCTGAATGCCTTGAGACTTACTTTCAAATTAAACGGGTTATACTTATCTGTCAAGTTTCTTGTGTCATTTAAGCTAAACTTCATACAAATTCGGGTTTGCTATGTATCTATAAAAGTCCCGCCTCTTATTACGTAGTACTTATATACTCTTTGGTGATAGCCACTAATGTTACCTATATACCTACTTACGAGTATATGAAGAATGTTACATATATGCTTATATGTGTAACATTCTTGGCTATTTTTTATGATATTGGAATGCAAACAAGCAAATAGGTTTCCTGATGGTAGGAAATTCACGTTGCCTAGACACCAAAGGTGATAGCGGTGCTTTGCCAAACTGAGGCTGGGATATTAGGCCTCGAGCAAAAGTATGTTTACCAGCTGCCTTATCCTCAGAATACACGTCAACGGCTAGCACTGACGTTATGGTGGCAGGAATAGGTAAAGCGGTGGTACCAATCTGGGCGCGTCGCTGTGAAACTCTACCACCTAGTAGGATGTCACGGTGTTAATGAGTGTAACCCTATGCTTGCCTTTTACGAGCTGCCTGGCAGGAAGGAAGTTGGTCTATTCTGCAAAGGAGCCCGGAACAACACGGGGAAAATTGTTGAATTCACTTATTTTGGTATAAGATTCAATTTTTATAATTTATAAGAGTTCTTATTTATTTATAGACGCTATAGACGTTATTGGTGCAAGTGTACAGGACGAGATCACAACAATGCCAAATACTAACAGGTGTGGCAGTTTTAAGCAGTCAATAGATCCCTTATCCCGGCAAGATGCTGCAAAGTATCCTGCCACCAGTGGTATTCTTAATATTTAACTAATGCTCGCTTTTTACGTAATACCTTTTTTTCTACTATATGTTGGAAGTCAGGGAACAAGCACACGACTGAGCTGATTGTAACAGATAAACTTGGCCTATAGGCACCATAGATGTTACAGGTATGTTGCTGACTTGAGGCCGCGATGGATTGTTCAAGTCTATCAGCTATCACTCTAGATTGGAACATGAGAAAGTAAAGTTAATTAAGTTATACCTTTACCTACTTTGTGTTATTTTTTATGATATTGGAAGGCAAACAAGCAGACGGATTTCCTGATGTTAAGAAAATCACCCTAGAGACACCAAAGGTGGTAATGGTGCGTTGCTAACCTGCGGCCGGGATGATAGGCCCCGAGCAAAAGTAAGTTTACCGGCTACCTTACCCTCTAAACTGGAACTCGTCATGATGTTATGGCGGCAGGAACAGGAAAGGCGGTGGTACCAATCCGAGTGAGTCGCTGCGAAACTTGACCACCTAATCAGATGTCACGGTGTTAGTGACGGTAAGCCTATGCTCGCCTTTTACGAGCTGCCTGACAGGAAGGCAGATGGTCTATTCTGCAAAAGGAGCCCGGACCAACACCGGGAAATATAGTATATTGTTATAAAATCTTAGACGTATTTATTTAGTTTTACAAAATATATTTGGTAATTACATATATAATTACCTTAGATATGCTAGTTTTATTTTTTTTAAGTAAATTTAGGATCTTTTTAGATTTAATTATCGGTAATCAGTTTGTGTTGTAAAATTTTGTGCACTACCCATATGTTTTTGTCACCATTATCCAGGGTAAACTGGGAAAAAATGCTTTTTGCCATTAAGTTCGCCTTTGAACATTTATTTTAGTTCAATAAAGGATTAAAATAAGTAAATGATTGTAGCTGACAAAGACCAAAACAGGAAAAAAGTGTTAATTATCAGGATTCTAAAATATGCTTAACGAGTTTTTTTTCACGCTTTTCCTTAATGTACCTTTTGATACCTAATTTATGTCATTGATTAGTTTATTATTGATGACATTAATGAGATGACAACGGCCACCTTTTCTACGTATGTGGATACATGTATAATCCAAGTGATCCCTGGACTGCATTTTTTTTAACTAAAAGTAAAGTAAAGTAAAGTAAAGTATCTTCACGCCCATATTCCCGAAGAGGTAGGCAGAGGTACATCCAAGGCACCCACGACTAGCCGAAGACACTAAGTCCCACAATGTGATAGGTGGCAAGCCTATCGCCAACCGGGCACATTTCCAATCCCGACCAACATTTTTTTTTTTAATTAGAAAATTGGAAAAATCCAATTTTCTTTATGTTGGCCGACCCGGGATTCGAACCCAGGACCTCATGCAGTCAAGTCCAACACCCGGACCGCTAGACCACAGAGGCGACTTTTTTTTTCTTTCTTGTTAAATACAGAACACCGAAATACAGAATTCTGTATTTATCATACAAACGCCTACCCCGTTAGGATCGAGCCCGACCTCGCCGGTATAAGGTTTCCCAGGACCTACGACTCCGGGTAATTGTAGTATCGTCGATATAAATATTCACATGTAATTTTTGTTACCATACAAATTCTGTTTACAAAGACATACTTTATTTTTTTTTTCTCTCTTACATTAGAAGATTCTTGTGTAGGCCTCCTCAAGGCTACAGTCGTTGGAATTAAGCTTGTATCTACGCTAGCCCTTCAGTCAACTAGGCGATACATATAAATGTATTTCAATTCAATTCAAGTACGTTTAGTTGAGATACATTCTTATCGACTGTCTGATAATCTTTTCCTATCGACAATATCGTGTTGCATGTCAGGGGAACAACACATTATAAAGCGAAGTAAAAAACTATAATGCTACTGCTGCGTCGCTATCCTGGACTATATGTGCGAGTCTGGCCGTAAGTTGCTGTGCTACTCACCATGGAATGCAACAGTAGCGAACACAAAAAAAGTAAATAAAAATCAATATTCTGCTGTCTTACAGCCCTTTTTTTCTTTTAAACATCCGTATCATAGCCAGGGAAACAGAAGTTTGGGTTTGTGTAATATAAGAGGGAGGCTATAAGAGGCTTGTTGGTGGTGACTTTATTGCGCATTTAAGTACTAAACTAATTAAAAAATGTCTTCCCCCCTGCCGAAAAAGTTGGCAAAGATACAACCATGATACCCACTATTAATTTAATGACATTAGATAGCAAGCAAGCACATGGCTCTCCTGATGGTAATAGACGACTGTTTCCTATAGATGCCATAGATGTTTATGATACCTTGTTGCCCTGTGGACGGGGAGGAAGGCCTATTAAGCAAATTAAACTACCCTCCAGATCGGTACATGACAATGTCTACTTTTTTAAAAAATCAACCCCTAAAGGACTGGAATGGAAGTGAAAGTTTATATGAAAAATCTATTCTACTGTAAAAGTCGCGTTTAAATATCTAGTCTAGTAAAAAAAAAAAAAAAATAAACACAAACTCATTTTGTAAAACCGCAAATCTTATTGTCTGTTTGTTACGTTGTCATCAGACTGGTCCAGCAGTTTATGGCATGTCAGGTATTTGTATAAATATGTGTTGCATCAATACTTAATATCACAAATACGAAAGGCTGACTGCCTGTCTGCTACGTTTTATCTGCTGAACCGCTGGACTGATTTCGATGAAACTACATATGCATACAGTTTGTATTGATTGTATTTATATGTCTTGATATATGTACTAAAAACCCGAATTCAAGTGAAGGCTACTTTATTTTTAAAAAAGTAAACCCATAAAAGTATAGTAATAGTCCTGGGGATAAAATTTTATACGCTGTCCGAATTAACTACAACTAAATATGTAGTTACTATAAATATTTATAGATATGATAATTTAAAAAAATAAGAAAATGAATATTTATAGATATGATAATTTAAAAAAAGAAAAAATGTATTTATAGATATGATACTAATTAAGCGCAGTAAAACTGCAAAAACTGACTACAACTATTTCTTTGGGTAGCGCGTCACGATTTAGTAGTTATTTTTTCTAAAGATAGCAAATAGTTCCCAAAATGGTTCCACATAAATTTTATCAACATCGTTCTAGTAGTAGTAAAAATACATAGTCGGATCGTAACAAAATTATTATAGGACCACTTCGAAATCCTGATCTATCTTTTTAAAAAAGAATCATCAATATCGGTTGGCTATTGACTGAGTAATCGCATAACAAACATACAACGAAAAACCTACAGTCAAAGTGAGAACCTCCTCCTTTTTTGAAGGCGAGTAAAAAGAATATCTGTTTTTACTTGTCATAGCATCACTCATAAATGGCTTCAATTTTGCTAGTTATTTTTAACTGTGTTAATTTAATGTCAGAAGAAGGTTCTTTTGAAATAAAAAAAGAACATTAGAGTTTTTTTTAAAGGACACGGAATAAGCACGCGGTTTCCATGATGGTGAGTGACTGCCGTGGCCTATAGACACCATAGGTGTTATAGGTGGGTCGCTATCCTGTGACCTTAATATGTAAATGTGAACCTAAAAACCTTAACTATCATTATGGCGGCAGGAATAAGTAAGGCAGTGGATCCCTACCCGGGCAAAGTTTCCACAAAGCACTCTACTACTACTGGAAATAATAAAAATATATTTATATTTAAAATGACGTCTGTCGGATCAGCCAGACCATTTATAAATATTATTTCATTGGCTCGTAAATCGTAAATTCACGTTTTTTTAATCAATTACAATAATTCATAACTAATATTCAATCGCTTTATCAATTTTATCGGTAAGGTGACCTACCTCGGTGGCAATGATATCTTTAAGGTGCCCCTTTTATTCTGAATATGGTAGATTCGAAATCGACATTTAGGTAGATAACTTGTTATCGAATGTAACGAGCTTATTAATATTTTCTACATTCTGCATATGCAGCAGCTCCAACACAAATCCCTCGCCATTGTCGGGTTCCATCCTTAAGGGCAAAGTTGGTAGGTATTATACTTACAAAAGTTATTCTGGATAAAGTCCTGGAAGTAATTTAACGACGCACAAGTTACATCTATGATATTTATAGGATCTCTTATCATATTTTGCTTTTACTTATTTAAAAAAAAGTATCTTCACGCCCATATCCCCGAAGAGGTAGGCAGAGGCACAACCAATTCACCCACGACTAGCCAGACACTCAGTCCCAAAATGTGATAGGTGGCAAGCCTATCGCCAACCGGACACATATCCAATCCCGAGCAACGTTTTTTTATTAGAAAATTGGAAAAACCCAATTTTCTTTTTGTTGCCCGACCCGGGATTCGAACCCGGGACCTCATGCAGTCAAGTCCAACAACTGAATCGCTAGACCACAGAGGCAATACCTATTTCACAACAAAAAAAACAGGTTTATATTTACATGTGTTTAGAGTTCCATAGCCGAATAGCTTGAAACGAAACCTTAAAATCGACGTGTCTATCCAACCGCCCGTCGCGTCCGTACGTAAGACATAGCCTCTACATACATAGTCGAAAAGTGGTAAATAGACTATTTTGTGATGCGTTTTAAGAGTTTTATACAAAATATAGAAACAAAGTTAGCGGAAATTTTCCCTGAGTGTCCCTTCTCAAAACAAACTAACCCCAACCTCCACACGAGCTAGAATATAATACACGTTCCTAAAGAATACAAAATTAGTTAAATATATTTTAGGTTTACGTACGAATTAGACTATATGGCATTGTTATATTTGCTATGTGAAAAAATCTCTAAATAATGATAAAAAAAAACCTTTGTAAGCACGACGATAGCGAGCACCGTCATTACAACACCAAGTATCTAGTTTGATTACTCTGACAGTAGAAGAGCTACTAAACCATCTGACGAATCCACTTCGCACAAATCTAGGATTTAATATCAATTTTAGCACATAGTATCCATCAATCATAAAAATGATAGTCTAGCAGATAACTCGGGGTTACATCGTCATCATTCACAATAAAAAAACTTGAAAATTTCAAATTTTTTTTTAATCCAAATTGAACAAGGCTGCAATTTTTATATATTGTCATTTACTTTTGCAAAAGTCTTGATAACATTTAACATATACTACGATTACTTGTGTCAGAACGTACCAAAGTTGATATGGGGATGATAACTGAAAACCTGTTCGCACAATGCTGAAATTTTGAGGTTATATTCCTTATATTCTCAGCTTTGTCGGAAGCGCGTTAGAAGGGTAATACAACAGCCCATAACACTATAATATACAGTTCTGGCAAACACTTCTAACCTGCAGAATAGGCTGGCAAATTTTACATATTTTACTATTCGAAACATTAAAAATATACTTTCAAAAATTTAGCCTTGTGTAAAATTTTGAACTGCCATCCCAATGCTAACCTGGGAACGTGCTGCCGCATACTACAAATTGCAACCATCGAAACACGTTGACATTTTTTTAAGTTACACATATGTAAATCACAGCATATGATATGATATTCTCACAGGCTATCCCGGTCCGATGAGTAGAACAGACCAGCTGCCTCTCTGCCTAGCAGCTCGTAAGAGGCGAGCGCAGGTTAAAATGTAGGTCATTACCAACAAAACCACTGGGTGTAGAGCGCTGTGCTGCTACTTGATCCACCGGCTTGCCTATTCCTGTCGTCATAATGACTGCCATTTTCAAGTTTTGAGGGTACAATAGTCGGTAGACTTGCACATAAATCCTAACATCCCGGCCACAGGATAGCGATGCACCTGTAACATTTATTGCGTCTACAGGCCACGGTTATTACCACCTCAAGACCCCTCCGCTTGTAAGCTGACATATAACATAAAAAATGTGAAAGTTACAGCAACTCTTATTTATTATTATTTTTTTTTCCATTTTTAACTGTTTCTTATATAACTTGGATCTAAAATCAAACATCTATCCTTTAACAGTGTACTGAAAATCAGACCAATTTTAGTTTACTTGTTATATCGTTACAGACACATTTCAGTATTTTTAATATTATATTATACATACATATCTTCACGCCAAGCCAAGGCAGAGAGTATCGAGTGCCAGACCTCACGATCCTGACAAACATGTCTAGCTTCCTTTACATTTATCACCCTTTTCATACATGCCGGTTTCGGAGACTCTTATCCGAGTGATCTGATCGTGAAATGTCAACCTTGGTCTCCCTGGGTACCTACATCCATCCACATTAACATTGTATATCTGCTTTGTAAATCTTTCATCTGTCATTCTTTCACCGAACCAGCGGAGCATGCCCTTTCGCATTTTAACACCAACACTTTCTTTCAATCCCACTCTTTCTCCGATCTCACTGTTACGAATGTGGTCAGCAAGTGTTACACTACAGATTTTTCGTAGTTTTGAGCATTTTGACCGCATTTATCCTACTTTCATGCTTTTTCTGACAGCCCCCCCCCCAACTCTCGCTTCTGTACAATAACGTTGGGATAAGCACAGAATTATGTGAAGCGAGTCTAGATTTAATATTATATTATAAATAGATAGTAAGTGAGTAGTTAGTAGTAATAAAGTAAACAGTTTTGGTTAAAAATGCACCATTTGAGAACAAAGATTAAAAACTTTTTCAGTCCTATCTTAAAATATCAAGAGTTTGAAAGTAGGTTATCGGTATGACCTGTGGCGTAGTTCGTTAGATTTGAGCTGATGACGTCTTCTATACAAGTTAGAATTCCTTGCGCAGAAGCTATTTATGAAATCTTATCCGTATCATAAGTAATAATAATCAACGACAATAATATTATTCATTTTAAACTTCAATTTCTTTAGATGGATTTAATTAACGCAGTTCACAAAAAACAAAACCATTAATCACTAATTAATTAATTAAAAATTAAGAAATAAAGTAAAACAAAGTTAAAAAGTTGCAATCGAACTTTAGATATTTCGAAAAACAAAGTTGATTTTTTATATATTCTTTAAGCAAGAAGCCACTTTTGAAAATTGACAAAAATTGTAGCATAATATACATTTTAGATATTTCGAAAAACTGTAGCATAATATACATTTTAGATATTTGCGACTTTAGAATTGAGCATTTGTTTTATTTATACGTTAGAATTCCTCTAACAATAAGCTACTTATGGAAATACATAAATATTACAAAGTCGTAAAAAATTTGTGCCTTCAAATTAACATAATTTAAGTAAAGTTTAGTAAATCTGCAAAAAACGATACATTTAACACATTTTTTTGAAGAACTAATGTGCTGCCAACTTTGCGGTTTTTACAACTTCACCAGGCTTTACGGGCACCACGTCGCGATTTGTTAATTCTTGTATCAAAGATGGCAAATGATTCCGAAATGGTCTTACATCAATTTCACTAATATCCTAGCAGTCGTTTTTGAGTTTTACTTAATAATGCACATTTTTTTACTACTTACTCATTTCTTATTAATGTGGACGACGTCACTACCTACTTACGAAAAATTTATGCATTATTAATTACTATTGCTCGCCTATTGGTCAAAATTCAACCATTTTAATATTTTTATATCCAAACTTTAATAGGTACCTTGTTGATAAGAACGCTATCGTTAATAATTCTTAAGACAAACTACTTTGTTTCCTGAAGTGCGCCATCTCTGATCTTTTATCGTCAACATCAATATATTTGTTTGTGTGTGTCAAATGCATGGTAGTGTGAGTAATGTTTTATTTATTGATTAAATGTACTTTATAAGCATTATTATTGAAAAATATTAGCGTTCTGCACTTCTACTACACAAAAACTATTAGTGTACCTAATTTTATGCTCCAGCCTCCGTGCAATTTTCGTAAAAAGGGGTCCAAAATTTTGGCATCACGTATTGATGTATATATAATTCAAAAACCACTAATCGGACCATGATAGAATTAATATGGGCCACCTCGTAATGAGGACCTATCTTTCTATAAAATAACCATCGAAATGATTGGCTGTTAGACATATACATACATACATATCTTCACACCAAGTCCCTTACGGGGTAGGCAAAGAGTATCGAGTGCCAGACCTTACGATCCTGACAAACCTGTCTGGCTTCCTTCACAGACATTACTCTTGTTATACAAATTTATAAAAGAAATAGAAAAATAATTATAAATACAAATATATGTCAGTCGGACCTTCCTTTTTTTTTGAAGTTGTTACGAAAAAATCATTTCAGATTTGAGAATACAACGACTCAATTAAGCTTGAGGAAATATACAAAAATATATAATCATAAAAGAGTTGTCTCTGTATAACATTTCTTTTTGTGAGAGGCCAGCGAACAAGCACACAGGTCACCTGATGGTAAGAGATAGCCGTGGCCTTTAGAAACCATAGATGTTACAGGTGGGTTGCTGTCCTGTGGCCGGGATATCAAGCCTATTGTGCAAGTCTACTGGCTACCCTACCCTCCGGATTGGAACATGATGTTATTATAGCGGCCAACATACTACCAGTGATGTTGAGGAAATTAGAACTACGATTTTAGAATGGAGTAGATAATAATAATTGAAATAAATTATTTGAATTAGAATATTATTTACTTCATTAAATATTTCGATACCTTCGAACATTTATTTGAATCTCGATATATTAATTTCAAAAGGTTCATATGTGATACAAACATGCACACAAGAATAACAATAAGAATATTTTTTTTTTCACAAAGACAATTTTGAAATCAATATGAAGTATGTTAGAGAAGAAAGAAATAACTGCGCCATTTTAGTTAGCAACCTATGCCACTAGGTCATCAATGCCACAGTATCTGGTACTAGTATCTTGTAGTAGTATTTACTTTGTGGACTACAAGAATCGAAATACACTTTAATTTGAAAATTATTGTTTATAAGTATGTAACGTTAAATTAACTTAAAATAATAATTTAACTATACTAAGTATTGGATACAATTACAATAGAAAAAACTTTATAAAATTATCAAATCGCTCGGGTTTTGCCAGAGAATGGTGTCAAGAGTCTCCGAAACTATTGTATTGAAGAGAGATAAATGTGATGGCAGTTAGGATCGCACACTTGACACTAGATGCTCCCTGTCTACCCCGCAAGGGACTTGGCTTGAAGACATGTACACGTAATACAATTATTCCAATTCAAATGCCACAATTTTCTTTTAACACACACGTAGATATAAACTTAGGTAAACAACAATTAGTCATTCATTAACCCATTCAGTGACTACTATTGTTTACGAACAGTGATTAGTAAATATTATACTAACGTACTCTTAGTTATCTCACGAGTTGAAATGACGAAGAACACAGTACAATTATGGAACAGTATGGAATCTGAGCCTAGTTCATAAAATACTTACCTACATTTCATTGAAGCGAAAGGATTACGTCATTATTAAAGCCCGACGCAATACGAGCGGTTTTATAAGTTTAACGTCTGTGTGTAGGGTGGCGGTGTTTGCCGGTTTTTGAGGCATCGTAGCTCGTCAGTGGATTATATTTAAAATGCGCTATCTCCCTCATTTGGCCGGTTTTATAAGGTAACTCTGTATATGTAAGTCACCGCTTTACATGCTAGGTGATCCGACAGATAATACAGTGGTAAAAATATGAAGCTACATTACTACGGGAAGTTACAGTTCTAAAAGACCATCTCAATCGCGTCAGTATTCAAAAAAAATGTGTCGAAATCGGTCCGTAAAGTATCTTCACGCCCATATCCCCGAAGGGGTAGGCAGGTGCAAAACCAGGACACACACGACTAACCGAAGACACTAAGTCCCACAATGTGATAGGTGGCAAGCCTATCGCCAACCGGGCACATATCAAATCCCAAGCAACGTTATTTTAATTAGAAAATTGAAAAAAATCATTTTCTGTTTTTTCGCTTGACCCAGGGTTTGAACCCTGGACCTTAAGAAGTGGAATGCATGAAAACATCTAACTTATTTTTCCGTGAAGGTTAAAAATGCGTGACTAGGTATTTAAATAATAAGAAAAATGAGGTATTTAAATTTTTCCGCCTCTGTGGTCTAACAGTCCTGTGCTGGACATGACTGTAAAATTCCCGATTGATCCAGGATTCCCGGGTTTATTTATGTTTCCAATTTTCTAAATTTATATAATTTTATAATGTTGGCCAGGGTTATCAGTGTCCAGTTGGCGGTAAGTTTGCCACCTATCAAATTGAGAGACTTAATATCATTGGCTAGCCGTGGCTGCCCTTGTGCCTCTTCCTATCCTTTTAGGAATACGGGTTTGAAGTTACTTACAGCAAACTGTTAAATTTAACAAAAATGTCGTGCGGTTTGTCCTCGATTGGAAAGGGATTGAACGGCTAGTTACAAAAAAAAAAAAACATATTGAAGAGCGCCGTTACAACCCTTACGAATTACATTACCACGAGCTACGGTCGTTGTAAACGGCTTTCATTTTGTCGTTATTAGGCCTGATTTCACCGATCATGTTGAAAACCGAGTTTAGTAAAACTAAATTCGGTACAAAGTACAACTTTCGGTTATGATTTCGTTAATATGCTACTGCAATTAAAATTGTCAAAACTCTTATTTTCTATGCATCTACTTATCATTTAAAACAATTTAATAATAAAATATTTACAATTGCTTACAATAACCAACATTTCTTTGGTAATAAAATTAACATGACTAATACTCTTAACAATTGACTAAACGTGTTTTTATGCTGATCTCGCTTAAATTCGACGGTGAAATCCAGCCTCAATTAAGGTGACGGCAACGAGTCCCTAATCAAAATGACGCATAGTGATTTTATTTTTTCATTTCAATTAGTCAAACAGACGGTTTTAGTGATTATTATTGTTAGTATTAATATAAAAATTATCCACTTCTTGTCATAACTAAATGACAAATTGATAAAAAATGTGCTATAAAAATAGACATTAATGTTATATTTTTATTTCAATTTTTTCCCCGTGCTTGAGATAAATAGGGACATTAGTAGGATATTAGAAAATAAAAAACTTCAACTCGCACAGTATTTGAACCTGCACCTATCCTCTCTTGCTGACGACACTCTTACCAATTGGGCTAATAAGGATTCAAATCATGTGGCAATGATTATTTTCTTATTACATTTATTACATTGATAATTATGTCCCATAGTGAAGTTCAACGTACTTTTTTTATAAGATAGGCAGGAAAATAAACAGACGGATGTCCTGATGGTAAGAAAGTCACGACGTCTAAAGACACCAAAGGTGGTAATGGTGCGTCGCAAACCCAAAGCCGGGATGATACACCTCGAGAACTCGTTCGTTTTTTGAAAAAAGGAGGTCATATAATAAATTTATTATGATCCGACTTTTGGTTTTTAAATTTTATCTTACTAATCTCTGACTTTATTAAATAACGCATAAATGTTCATGTATACCTTGACGACTTAATTGTCTAATTTCATATTGGGAACAATAGAATCATTATCTCCATTTCAAACATATCAAATTATTATTTAAATTTTACGTCGCGAATTGATTATAATTTTTTCGAAAGGTAGCTACATCCCACTTGTATTATTGAATAATACTCAACGGTTTTCCCCCGTGTTGGTCCGGGCTCCTTTGTAGAATAGACCATCTGCCTTCCTGTCAGGCAGCTCGTAAAAGGCGAGCACAGGCTTACTGCCACTAACACCGTGACATATGACTAGCTGGTAGAGCTTAGCAGCGACTCGCCCGGATTGGTACCACCGCCTTACCTATTCCTGCCGCCATAACGTCATCACGTGTTCCGGTTCGGAGGGTAAGGTAGCCGGTAAACTTACTTTTGCTCGAGGCCTAAGCTCGAGCCTAAGGCCCAGCCTTAGGTTGGCAATGCACCGTTACCACCTTTGGTGTCTTTAGGCGGCGAGAATCTCTTACCATCAGGAAATCCGTCTGCTTGTTTGCCTTCCATTGTCATAAAAAAATAAATAAAAAAACGGTACTTTATAGTCCGGTAAAGTAGTAAAAACCTCACGGTTAGCAACATATTAGCCACTAGCTTCCGCCCGCGACTCCGTCCGCGCAGATGTCGGTCTTCGCGAGATAAAACTGAAAAATTAAGATTTATTATTTTTTCTACGTATTTTTCCAGGATAAAAAGTATCCCATTTTATGCCCAGGATAATAAGGTATAATTATACTAAGTCTTATCGAAATCGAACCAGACAGACAGACAAAAACATTTTTAATCACATATTTGGGTTTGGTATCGATACAGTAACACAACCCTACTATTTATTTTTTCAATAATTGTACAGAATTGACCCTTCTACAGATTTATTATATGTATAGATTTGGAAAAAAACGGTACTTAAATTTTTATACATTTTGCCATCATCGATAATGATTTGAACCCATTTTGACTTTACGTTATGACTTTGTATTTTTTGTATGTTTTTTGTAAGTCGAATAGACACCTTCCAAATTTTTGCAGTCGGTTAAAAACAAATACCAAAAGCTCAACCATTTGTCATGTCTATATTCTTGATATTTTCATCAGAAACCAAAAAGAAATCTTTACGTTTGGCATCTAACAATAAATTACCAACGTTTTATTTTCGGGGTAACACTTAAAATTATTAATCGATTCATGTCAATATTGTTTTAGTCTTTTATTATAAATTAATAACGCAGCGTCTGCCCCGCTTTGCATCTGGCTAGACTCAGATATTTAAGATTTTTCACATATCAGACAGTCCGAACAAAACCAAAAACTACACAAAGTTTTACTTTTGCTTCAACATGTAAACTCTTTTTTTAATCGACTCTAAAAAGAAGGAGGTTATAAATTTTATTATATGTTTTTTTTTCTAAATGAATGGACTGATATCAATGTGATATTTCTGTCTGAAAGTTGATGTGACTTTGTGGTTTTTATATTAAGAATATGTTTTGTCGGGGGCTATTGAGATTAAAATGGTTATTTTATGGTTATTTAATATGAGGCGATGATAATGGATGACATAACAATAAAATTAGAGTGGGTTTTTAAGACTTAAAAACTTAACAAAAAAAGCATCTTCATGCCCATATCCCCGAAGTGGTAGGCAGAGGCACAACCAGGGCACCCACGACTAGTCGAAGATACTAAGTCCCACGATGTGATAGGTGGCAAGCCTATCGCCAACTTTTTTTTTATTAGAAAATTGGAAAAACCTAATTTTCTTTCTGTAGCCCAACCCGGGATTCGAACCCGGGGCCTCGTGCAGTCAAGTCCAACAACTGAACCGCTAGACCACACAGGCGACCTTTAGAAAACTTAACAATTCGACCATATATTTTATTTTGTATGTTTATTACGTGATTAGTCAGCCCAAAAACCTAATGACTTTGATGGCTATTTCTTAGAACGGGGTTCGATCTCTCTTTTAGTAGGATTCCGAGGTGGTTCTATCTTAATTTTACCATGATCCGTCTAGTGACTTTGGAATTATATAAAAAAATCGTTCCTTTTTCGCTACGTTAAGTATAACTTAAAAAATACTAGGATATTAATATAAGTATGTGTGGCACCATGTCGAAATCATTTTCTATCATTCAAAAAAAGAACTATCGTGATATCGCAACGTGGTTCCTAATGAAACAGTTGGAGTCTGGCAGTTTATATCTTCACGCGCGTACCGGACACTCCAATCACGGAAAGTTATTTTTTATTAGAAAATTCCA
>NJDC01002942.1:344747-366173 GCA_002245475.1 Calephelis virginiensis | reverse complement strand
AATCATTGTAAGACTCTAGACCTTATCTTGGTCACGGTGCTAGTGAAAAATGAAGAAACCCCAGCCTCTAGCAAGTTGCTTGATAGTGAAATTGGTATGCATTCTATGAAAGAGCCCGGGCTCAACACAGGTATTATTTATTTATGTTAAAATATATAACAACCGCTTCGTTGGTCGAGTGGCTAGCGCTTACGCCTAACTACACCGACCAAACGCGGCGCCCGGGTTCGATTCCCATCGATGAACATTTAGATGTCTGCATTTCCGGGTCTGGGTGTTTATTAAATTTATTCTGGTATCTATTTGTATTTCTATGTATTAGTATCGTTGACTAACACCCATAACACTAGCATATAATTTGCTCACTTTGGGGTTAGATTCAATTTTTGTGACTTGTCCGGAGATAATTATTTGTTTTTTTGTATTTATATATATGTATATAATGAATCCCTATTCCCTAATCATCGCATGACGCTTAACCGGATGGACCAATTTGCTAATTCTTTTTTGTTGTGTTAGTTATTGTCAGAAGAAGGTTCTTCTAAAAAAACCGGGAAATTACAGGTATAATGAGAAAATGCATTAATTCATACAAAACGGTTAGTAGCTGTTAATGTTAACCGATATGAAGTTCGCTTGATGGCTACTCGATACATAAAAATGAAGTGCTCTTGCTAAAACTAAAGAACACTGGACGGTTTCGGGTTTTTTAATGTGTGAAAGTTTAGGAAAGGTTTAAAACGTAAAAAAATGGGGGAAAATAGGCAATTTTTTCCCAACGCAACGAAATCAGACGGGATAAAAATATATTATTGATACGATAGTTTGACACATTTTTGAGGTCAAAGGTCGACTTAGGGGTTAATGACCCAAACATTAACCTACCCTGATCGACGAACAAGGTTGTCGAATGAACAATGGGTAAGCAACCATTTTTTACCGAGTTGGCCCACCTTTCCCGTAGCAGCTGCTAACCATACCCAACGTCTTTGATTTATGGAGTCAATGAGCCCGAGGGACAATTGGGATTTAAAATTATGGCTAGAATCAGATTTTTGAAGTGAAAACTTCTTTAGCGGCGTTGCGCACTTTTTTTGGAATGGGTAAAAACTTCTAAACTCGCGTCAGGACACGTGACCTGAAATTTCGTAAGACGGCGCAGGGCGCTTGTGCGTATGTTCGTGTTGTCATGTTTGTGTACGATAGCGCAATAAATGAATATTGTATTCTACCACATAAATGATAGTACTTTCATACTGATAATTAAAGCAATTCGTGCAAAATTATTGCCTAACTATTCCAAAGTATCAAAAATGCACAACTTTAATACCTAATTAAGTTTTCACTTCGGCCAACACTCCCGGAATGCAACCCGTCGTTTTTTTGTTTGAACGTTGACGTAATTGAGATTATTCTTAGCTACAGTACAGTTAGGTTTTGTCGGGGGTTTTTAAATATTTTTAACTGTGTGATTAAACTTTTTAACATAAATGCTTAGTTATTGTATTACCTACACTATAAAATGTTATTTCTTGGGCCACCACAAAATCTAAAATAGTTAATAGTTTAATACTTATCTAATTAATATAATTGGTGAGGTTATAATAGGCCTGAGACCTAAGCCAAAACTGTACAATAAACTTATGTGGAACAGTAATCGCCTCTGTGGTCTAGCGGTCACGGTGTTGTACTTGACTGCATGAGGTCCCGGATTCGAATCCCGGGTCGAGCAACAAAAAGAAAATTGGGTTTTCCCAATTTTCTAATAAAAAAAATATTGCTCGGGATTGGATATGTGCCCGATTGGCAATAGGCTTGCCACATTGTGGGACTTAGTGATCTGGTTGTGCCTCAGCCCACCTATTCGGGGATATGGGCGTAAAGATAGTTCTTGTGGAACAGTACAAATGTTTTATGAGTACAAGTCTTTCAGAGTTTACGTAACCTGCAATAACATATTGAGTTATAAATATGTTTTGAAAGGCTTTGGAAGCAGATTCTGCCAGTTTGTCAAAGGGCTTTTACTTATCACATATTATCGTCTCCCTCCCACTGGAGGTGGTGCAAAATTGTGTCACCTACTTTTCGCATATTGAAGGTCACAGATTATATCCAGTTCCATCTTATGACGATCGAATTAAATCACTGGTGTATGACACTCAGGTCATGGACAGACAGATAAAAAATGTCCGCGACATCATTAAAAATACTATTAATTTATCTTTATTATATTTATGAGTATTGAAAACAATTTAATCTTTGTGTGCTTGCGGTGAAATCTAATTTTGTAATTATTATTGTTTTTGTCGCCTCTGTGGTCTAGCGGTCCGGGTGTTGGACTTGACTGCATGAGGTCCTGGGTTCGAATCCCGGGTCGGCCAACATAAAGAAAATAGGATTTTTCCAATTTTCTAATTAAAAAAAAATGTTGGTCGGGATTGGACATATGCCCGGTTGGCGATAGGCTTGCCACCTATCACATTGTGGGACTTAGTGTCTTCGGCTAGTCGTGGGTGCCTTGATTGTACCTCTGCCTTCCTCTTCGGGGATATGGGCGTGAAGATACTTTTTTTATTTTTGATTATACTTTTTTATGATATTGAAAGGCAAACACTTTGACGAATTTCTTGTTGGTAAAAAATTAACGCCGCCTAGAGAAACCAAAGGTGGTAATGGTGCGTTGCCAACTTGAGGCCGGGATATTGGACCTCGAGCAAAAGTGAGTACTTTATGCTCCGAACCGTAACACGTCAGCGGCAAGCACCGACGTTAAGGCGGCAGGAATAAGTAAGGCGGTGGTACCAATCCGGGCGAGTCGCTGCCAAATTCTACCGCTTAGTCAGATGTCATAATGTTAGTTACGGTAAGCCTATGCTCACCTTTTACGAGCTGCCTGGCAGGAAGGCAGATGGTCTATTCTGCAAAGGAGCCCGGACCAACTCGGGGACAACTTTACTTAAAGTAAAATCATTGTGAGTGGAACTGAAGGAATATAATTTCTTTAATTTAGATTTTTTCTTTACCCAGTCTCACAAATATGCAATTTAATGTAAATTTTTGTCTTATACATAAAGGGTCAATACCGTTACATTAAGATTATTAGTAAATTAACGTCTTATAATTGTCTAAACTTAATAAAATGTTCCAGCTGATTAGACTATTGAGCTACTAAGTTTAAATTAAAATTTTCTAATTAAAAAAGCTATTGTGTGTGGTTGCCTAGTCGGCGATAGGTTTGCCATCTATCGCATTATGAGTTAGCTTCCTCGCCTCGTGCCCTGGTTGTAACTCTGTCTATCTCTTTAGGTTACGGGCGTGAAGATACTTCTTCATTTATATTTATGCGAGTTTCCAAAGGGACGCTAAATTTAACGCGCAGAAGAAGCCACAGGTAATAGTAATCTTATAAAACCTTGCAATATTCTTTGCCGCACCGCATCAAAGTAATGTACGTCATAAAACGCATAACATCAAAAAGTTCCAAAACTGGCGTTAGCTAATTTTGTCATGAGTCAACAATCTTGTCGATCTCTTAGCATTATTGTTGTTACGTGATTTATTTAATAATAGTAATCAATTTCCGATAATACTCGAGCTAAGAACGTGATCGATTACAGAAATATTGTAAAGAAATGATTTGATAGACATTATTTAGATCTGCTTACGAGAATTGTTATTTAATTTTTATATAATTTAAAGATTAAAGAGGAGATGCGGGCAGAACGGTATAGTGAATTTTATTCAAATGTCATTTGTTTTTATTCAAACCACGTATCGCTTTAACTTTTTGAGTAATTAATTAAATGAACTCCATTATATTTGATATTTTCCATCGTCGGCGCTTGGTAAAACTTCCAAATATTCATATTTTTAAAAGAAAGAAACACTTGTACTGTTTTACTTATCACTTATAATTTATTAAGTTTAAGTTTTAGCCCTGACGATGCTCTATAAGTAAAACCGGTAGGCCACTAATTACAAAGTAATAATTATAAGTGATAAGTAAAACAGTACAACTGTTTTTTTTTTCTTTTAAAAATATGAACTCCATTACGTAACATGTTTTCGAAAATAAAATAAAAACTGATTCTTTAAATGAATAAATTATATTTTATTGTAAATATATAAATACATATCTTTACGCCAAGCTCCTACGAGATAGGCAGAGAGTATCAAGAGCCTAATCTGACGATAAATTATTAAATATAAATAAATTATTATTAGGTACCAAAACGTGAGACTTACATAATAATTAAACAATTTTTACAGAAAAAAATCTACTAAATAAACACTTATAAATCGTGTAATTGTGATAAGATAAAGACTTTGACGGTATTATTCTATTTATTATCCAAGCATTTTCTAATTATTTAAATGTTATTTATTATAACCGTGACACTTAAATTTGTTCTAATTTTCATTAGTGACGATTTATGACCAGACTTCGAAATATTTAGAGAGCGGTATTTTCATATTTCAGTCTTTAATAAAAGGAAAAATCGGGACACAACGATTTATGACTAGAAAAACAAACAACTAAGAAATAAATTGATTACTTTAGTAATATATTTGTTTATGCAAATTTTATCGTAATTGGGAACGGATTGTGGTGATCATCATAATTTATAAGCGTATAAAAACGCAATAAAATAAGCAAAACAAGCCCTTTTATCACCGACACCGACTGGTATGTTTGTCCCCCTTTTCCCCTTAAATTTATGTCCATTGTTTCGGTAACTCGTACTCACAGCGGCGCCAAATAATCAAATGATGACTAATCGTTTTTTTAATCGAGATTACGCATAGTTTTCGAACATATAAGTAGAACACTCACGAGTTTTGACTAATTTCACTTTTTATTTGTACTTAGCAAATTCCGAAATGGAATATTTTTTATAAATTTTGAGTCGATTGCTAATTTTTATACCTGTTTAGTTACACTTGATATGCTATTGATTTACATGAGTCTGTAAATTATTAGGACTTTTATTTATTTATTATTTATACTATTTGTTATGTGAAATGGAAATATTTTATTTGAGGAATATGTGTCTTATACAGATGTCACAAACATATTTAAACATAAAAACGTTGACGTAAGTAAATACTTTAGTATTTATACTAGTGATTTATTTATATATTACATAGTATGTGGTATTTCGGTTAATTGTGGGTGTTCTACCTCTGCCTGTCACTTCGAGAATATGGGCATAAAGATACATATATTTTAATACTTACACAGAATATTTATTCAATTATTATTTAAAAACCTATCATTAAAACTTTTAGTCTGAGACGCATAATGATTAAAGCTGTTGCAAATTTTAAAGCAAATATGAATATTTAAAAAATGAATCAGGAATTTAATACTAGTTCTTTGTATAAAAATCTTTAATTTTATAATTCTAAGCTTGGAGCAAAAATAGAAAAAAAAATATTGATTTTTTAAAAAAAAATAATAAGACAAGCAATTATACCCATATCAAAGAAATTCCTTAACATATTTACAAAAAAAAAGAAAACGTGAAATAATAATTAAAAGCTATTGATTTATAAATTTTTGATGTTAAAACTCATATTAACTTCCTCAACAAAATCAAAACCTTCATAAACTAATAAGTTACAGGCTATTATTGTGTCTGCAGAGAGCAATGAACTCAGATAATCCCTTCTATTGTAAAAGAATAAATTAATAGAACGGGTCTGTACTAGACATGAGTAATCGTTTCTCGAAATTTCTCATAGACAGATGTTATACAAGGTTTAAAAAAAGTTAAGGGTATAGGACTGCGCCCTTAGATTTTTTGCGTACATCCTGAATAGATTTTTTTATTTGATCCTTTTTTTGTAATCATATTATCCGTATCATTGATTCTCAGTTATTTTTGGTTTTCAAACAAAATTGTATCTGAATGAAATGTTAGGAATTTAACAGCTCTGGATATTTTATTCAGATAAGAAAGAACATACAGTATTTGTTCTCAAGTCGTTCAAAATCCACGGTTGGATTTACTTAGGTACGTTTTTTACAAATATTTTTATCATTATACTACTATTAAAACTTTTTAATCTTTTTAAACTCCTCTGTGGTCTAGCGGTACAGGTGTTGGATTTGACTTCATGAGGTCCCGGTTTCGATTCCCGGGTCGAGCAACAAAAAGAAAATGTGGTTTTTCAATTTTCTGCTAAAGAAAATGTTGTTCAGGATTGGATATGTGGTCGGTTGGCAAAGGCTTGCCACCTATCACATTGGGGGACTTAGTGTCTTCGGCTATTTGTGGGTGCCCTAGTTGTGCCTCTGCATACCTCTTCGAGTATATGGGCGTGAAGATACACTAGTACATAATCTTTTTAAAAATAACTATTCCTTTTTTTTAAATTAGATACTATTAAAATAAAATTATTCGGGTTGGCGGTAGGTTTGCCACCTACCACAATGTGTGACTAAGTACCTTCGCCTAATCGTAGGTGGCCCGGTTGCGCCTTTGTCTACCACTTCGAGATTATGAGCGTGAATATAATTTGTTGCTTTTATAATAAATAAAAAGAACACTGCGTGGAGTTTCATTAAACAGGCTAACATAGAAATTATTTCGTAAATGGTTACGTTTCCGCCACGTCACGCCAAGAAGTGTTACGATCATGGCAGACCAGGGGGGTGATTATCTATCTCAGTTGCCAACTCAAACTGCAAAAGTGTACATCAAATGACGTCATTTGTTTTTGCTATCTCTATTGTATTTCTGCTGGTCACAGGAGATAGCAAATATAAAACACGTCATTTGACAGCTATTTGATGTACACTCATCCACTTTGAGTTGGCAACTAAGATACATAATAAGCACCCAGGGTGCTTATTATGGAAAAGTGTAAATCAAATGACGTCATTTGTGTTTTCTATCTCTATTGTATGTCTGTTGGTCACTGGAGATAGCAAATATAAAACATGACATCTGACAGCTAACAGATGTACACTTTTCCTATTAGCTTACATTCATGTATGAAAAGGGTAATGAATGTAAGCCTCTTTTTTTTAATCACCTTACATAACTGTGACTAGTGTTTGTAGCTTAAATGTTTGTAGAAATACAGCATCCTCTGCATACATCGGGCAGTTTACCATTTGGTCACCCATACGCATTCCTACATTAACCTTGAAGACATTTGTCCAAATACAAAATAAACAAGCGTGGTGACAATACACAACCCTGCTTGACGTCAATGTTGACATCAAACCAATCCGATATATTGCCGTCAAACCGCACACATGCTTTACATGCTAAATCAAAGACCGTAGCAGTCTATCCCATAATACGGCGAAATGTCACAAAGTTATGCGTACAACGCTATCAAACGCTTTATCGAGATCCACAAAACCATAGCAAACCCTCTGGCTCAGAGCCAGATGGTTCACTACGATGTAGCGGAGCGAAAACACCACCAAATCGCTGTCAAATGACGTGTACTGTATTTGCTATCTCCAGTGACCAACAGATATACAATAGAGATAGCAAACACAAATAACGTCATTTGATGTACACTTTTCCATTTTGAGTTGGCAACTGAGTTACATAATCAGCATCCTGATCTGGGGGGTGATTATGTAACTCAGTTACCAACTCAAAATGGAAGAGTGTACATCGAATCGCTGTCAAATGACGTGTTTTGTATTTGCTATCTCCAGTGTCCAACAGAAATACAATAGAGATAGCAAAAACAAATGACGTCATTTGATGTACACTTTTACAGTTTGAGTTGACAACTGAGATACATAATCACCCCCCTGTACGTCCTTTTATAGACCTGAAACCACCTTGAGCCTCCCACAACATTCTATCGAACATCCCTTGTATACTCCTTTTGATTATTTTCCATACACTTTTAATACTAAACTGGACAAACTGATGGCCTTATAACTTGTGCACCTACTAACTTTATTAACGTTTAAAATTATGATTTTTAATAATAGAAAATGTAGGGCGATATTTTTAGTCTATGAAGTTTTTATAATTTATATAGTAATCCCCACTAATAATTAATACTACGAAAACTAAAAATATCCTCCCACATTTTTTGTTATCAGAAATCAAGATTTTAAACGAATTTCTATTATTGCCTAAAAACATATTTCTTTTATTGATTTGTAAACGCATTTTTAGTGATTTGAGATCTTTAATTTTCCTGTTTCTGCGTCAGAGAACCGGTTATTAGCAACAAACAGCACATGTTGTCAACTAGGTAGATTGCTGTCACGTGTTTCAATTTCGCAGTCGAATAGTGTGTCAAACAACACTTGGCCGATTTTGATATTACATAGTTATTTAATGGCTCAGTGTTGCTAACCGAGAGATTTTTAAAACTTTACCAAATTTTGGGAACATAACTTGGATTTGATTAACAAGGCTAAAAAATGTTCCTGATACAATTATGATAAATAGAGAAATACAAATGTTTGTCTGTTGACAACAGTTCAAAAATGTCTTTTTGGCCAAATTACTCGAAATTTGAAGAGAATCGGTGCACTAGTTTCGGCGTTGACGAAAACCCGAACAATCATAATGACGAGAGATATTAATTGTACCTATAAAAAAGACTAGCGGTCACGACTAACTTAGTTCTGCCTAACATTGAGAGTAAATTATACTGATTTTTTACAGTTTTGGTTTATAATTTTAACCAAATTTGGCGAATATTTTAAAAACCAAATTAACCGAATTCGTCCTCGAGTTGTAGCGATACTAACGAACGACATTTCATTTTACATGTAGATAGGTAGTAATTGGACGTTCCAGCAGAAGACCGTAGATACCTAAATTGGGAATAAATTTAGAATAGAAGAAAATTTGGTACAATCTTGTTTCCTGCCTTATGTGAATGTGTTCTCGCAGAATTTTTCACAACGTCCTTTACCAATGCCTATAACTTCCCAGAACTTCTGCCCATGTATAAAAAGTAAAGAAGCTAACAAAAATTACCAAATCGTAAGAAATATACGCCTATAGACATCAAAAACGGTTATCGCGCTTTGTATACACATTGGGTAATTTCACCGGATGCCAGGTATTCGATACCCTATTCTCCAAAAACGACAGCAAGAAAACAATGTTGATGCCAATGTTGGTCGTAACTAATTCTCTATGTGTTAATTGTTGTACGGTCATGGAATAGATGTCAAAAAATAGAAGTTTTTTTCTAATACGAGAAGAAGAAAGAATTCCGGAACTCTTGTACATACATACATACATACATATCTTCACGCCAAGTCTCTTACGGGGTAGGCAGAGAGTATCGAGTGCCAGACCTCACGATCCTGACAAACCTGTCTTGCTTCCTTTACATTCATAACCCTTGTCATACAAACACGCCGGTTTCGGAGACTCTTGACACCACCCTCGGATAATATTTGATTGATCTGATCGTGAAATGTCAGCCTTGGTCTCCCCGGGTACCTACATCCATCCACATTCGCATTGTATATCTGCTTTGTCAATCTTTCATCTGTCATTCTTTCCACATGACCGAACCAGCGGAGCATGCCCTTTCGCATTTTAACACCAACACTTTCTTTCAATCCCACTCTTTCTCGGATCTCACTGTTACGAACTCTTGCAGAATTTAAATACCAAAAATCAAAGCATAGTAAAACTTTAAAAGATCGACTTTGATTTAAATAATAATAGCATGTAAACAAGAACAAATTGAGCATGTTTCTCTATTTTTTGGGACTCCATCATCAGATCTAGACTTAGTAGCAATAGTACCATTTCAGAATTATGCTCTTTCAAATGAATAAAATCGCTTCAAAAACGACGCAGAAATCGGTTTACATACCTACATCAAAAACCTCTACTTTTCAAAGTCGGTTAAAAATTATCTGTATGGTATAGTAATAAAGTTCATATTCTAATGCTTTACACTCAGTTATAAGTACACTTTATCTAGACAGTGTGACGTCGATAATAAGTGGTTAATGTATGGTCTACTGTCGTTTGCAAAATAAACTGTATAATGTAGAGATAAATACTATATTTCAGTAACATACCTAATTAGCGTGAAGACGAAATGTAATATTTGCTATGACATAGTCTATACATATTGTATTCGTTTTGTATTTATGAAACTAAGATTTTCCAAAAAATAAAAAAGCATTACAGGGACGCTTTTAAATTTACGTTATTTTTTTAATAATACGTTTAGTAATGCAGTTAATGACTTTGTCAGCGTAAAATACCTGATTAGGTTTTTCGTACATACTACCATCTCCCATTATCTATCTGCCTATCTTTCTATTACACTTTTACGGCTTAACTGCTAAATCGATTTTAATGAAATTGAGTGTACATATATTTATAGACGCATTTTAAAAAAAATCAACCCCCAAAAACTATAATTGGGGATGAAAGTTTTTACGCATTCCAAGAATTTCCAGGAAAATATCTGTATTATGTTTAGAGATACGATTTTGCCTTGTAGTTTTCTTTTGTACTAAAAGTTCAAATATTTTTCCTCGCATAAAAGTTTTGTTTTATTCAAACCAAATGTGAGTGAGATATATTTCATTAAAAATAAATGTAAGTGAGAAATGTGAAGAAGTAAATATAATGAAATCCGTACAGGCGAAGCCGCGGGTTATACAGATGTTAAGTCAGACATCTTTAGTATTCAAATCAATCGCTCCCAAATTCTACATGCAATATTTAAGTGTCGCTTAGAGGTCGTACCGCATAGAACTCGCTCAAGGCTCTCAGGCGTAAGTCGACGACCCGTTGTTACCTTGCTTGGCGTCAACTTACGCAACTTGTTAATCTTATCTGCATGCATGCCCGCGCGACCTCGCTTGCCCCTCACCCCTCGCCAAATTTTACTACTTATTACGACCAATCTGCTAATAACATATTAATGTCAAACTTAATTTTTTGGGTTCGATTTTTAAAACAGATTGAACTCTTGATTGAAATGAAATTTTTAGTCATTATTTTTTAGATGGAAAAATACAGCGAACAAGGACACGACTCTCTTGATGGTAAGAGGCAACCATGGTCTATAGACACCGTTGAAGTTACTGGCTTGTCGCTGTTCTATGGCCGAGACGTTAAACCTATTATGCAAGTCTACCGGCCACTTAACTTTGCGAACAGGGATCATTATACTGTCATTATGGCTGCAGGAATAGGTAAGGCTGTGGATCCTTACCCGCAAGTTATTGAACAGCATTTTACCACCAGTGACCTTGCTGTTAATGACCCATGTGGTAGGCTCGCCTCTTACGATCTGCCCGACAGGAGGCGAAGGTCTATTCCACACAGGGTATACGGACCAACAAAGATAAAACATAAGGTAAAGCAATGCAATGCAATGAAAATTGTACTCCTCTGCTAAGAAATAAAGAAGCTTCAAGTAAATGCTGTTTCTCTTCAAGTCTTCACTAATCCAGCTAGAGTACACTGTAAATTTGATAATTTTTACTCCAGTGCTCAGTCCGTAGATATATAAATGAACCTTCGAACCTGATGTTACCATCAACCCATAGCTGTGGAAATTAACTATTTTTTTTGATAATTAGTCAGAAAAAATATTTACAGAGATTTTTATTATTGTGTTTATTTCACAATAACTATATAATATCATCTCTGTATCACCGATGACCGCTGTTGGCGTTGACTTCGTGTGGTCTTTGGTACGATTCCCGGATCGTACAACTCAAAATGTGACTTTTCAATTTTCAAATAAAAACAACGATGCCCGGGATTAGACATGTGCCTGATAGGCGGTAGGTTTGCCGCCTATCACATTATGAGATTAAGCACCTTCGGCTAATCATAGTTGTGCCTCTGCCTACTTCATCAGATATGAACAATGATACAATTTTGATAAACTATTACTACTTCTTATTTGTCATCGTAAGGTATAATAAAACATAATATAAATGACAAAATATTGTTTTAAAAGGTATAGTTACTGTTATAATCTAGTTGTCAACTCAGGCTTCGCTTGAGTAATGGAAGGTCAGTTTTCACATAATATTTTTACATGAAGGCCGCGATGTTTTTGAAAAAAATATTAAATACCGTTGGTATGAACTACAGTCATACTAATTTAGTCAAAATTTGACTAAATTAGTATGACATTGAATTTGACGTGATTTAAAAATAAATTATTTGTTAGATATACAGATACACCGCCAATAATTCAAAAAATACTCAAAGTTACCTATTTCCAATCATTTTGATCTATATTTTAATATTTCGAATGAATTTCTTTAACCTTTAAGTATATTGAAATATAGAAACAATAATAAATAAAATAAATAACAATAAACAAATTTCCCTGGACAAGTTACACGAATTGAATCTAACCCCAAAATAAGCAAATTATATGCTTGTGTTATGGGTGTTAGTCAATGATTCTAATATATAGAAAATACTTAAATAGATACCTGAATAAATGTAATAAACACCCAGACCCGGAAATGCAGACATCTAAATGTTCATCACACAGATGCCTGCCCGTAAAGTAATTGTAAAGTAAGAAAATACTAAAAATATCCATTTTAAGTTAAATGTAACATACAGATAATAGTGGATAACATTTAAAGTAAATACGTATATCTAACAGCTTGATAATATTATAAACTTTTTATGTATAAAGACATTTTTAAGTAATCTGAGTAATTTACAGCTAAAATTTGTAAACAATAAGACTAATCATGTTGAAATGCGTAGAAACGAAACAATTACAGAACCCATTACGTAATTACTAAAGTCAACGTAATCGTATGGCCAAAACAAACTTTGTTTACATTTTTTCTTTCCACAAAATATCCCTTTTTAACGTAGCAAATAGTTCAAAACTAATCGTAAGACTTACCTTTAAGAAATAAAATAAAAAATAAATATAGGGACGACAAAGCAATAGGAATAATTAAATAAAAATAATTTATTTGTACACTAGTTAGACAAACAAATGTTTAACTATTACGAGATTTAGGAATTAAAACGATAAAAAGCTTTTCGTAAAAAATTAAATCAGTGCATATTCTTAAAAAAATGTAAATTTAATTTGCAACTTTTTTTAAAGACTAATATCGAATTGTGTAACTAAAATTACGATGTAATATTTTAAAAATGGTTACTAATGCTTAATGCTTACGTTTTGAAAATTTACAAATCAAGGATTAAAGCCTTTACAGGAAAATACGTGCGTATGAAATACAATTCGGTCTACGGGATAGGAGCTACGCTCGTAGCACACTGATGACAACCCGCAAGAGGAGTGCCGGTGTGGGACGAACCTGCGCGCGCGCCACCCGTATTTATGCGCAAGGCCACGCCAGCGGCGAGCCAGTGCGCGAGCGACACTTCTACGCGTTATACAATTTTAAGGCTTACAGAACTGCGCTGTCGTGATTTTATCCCGCGTACTGTTGAAATGTTTATTTGATTAAAGTTTATTTAACTTCAAAAAACTTTTAACATGATGACCATACTTACAAATTCAAAACTATTATGGTGGTTGTGGCAAGTGATCACCTACTGTTTTTCGCGGACGACGTTGTCCTTGATTTTAATAATTTGTGTTATGTATACGATGATGAGGATAATTAATTATATGTGTGAAATGAGGAAGTTACCGCCTGGACCTTGGAGCCCGCCGGTGGTGGGCTATCTCCCCTTCATCGGAGTACGACACCAGACCTTTTTGGAGCTGGCTCAAAACTATAGTGGACTGTTTTCTACACGACTTGGCAACAAATTGACGGTGGTGTTGAGTGACTATAAGCTCATCAGAGAAGCATTCCGACGAGAAGAACTTACCGGTCGTCCCAGTACACCGCTCATGAATATTTTGGATGGTCTCGGTAAGTGTTTTTTTTTTAATATGATTAAATCTAATCTTTTGCCCAATATAGTGCACAAAATGTCATTAAGTTTTTTAATTAAAATCGTTTATTCATAAATGTAATTTTCTTAAAATTAAAATGAGTTTAAAATGAAAATATCCTGAGATTGACAATTAATCATTAACGAAATACATACAGTTAATTAAATTACAATTATTTAAAAACTTCGTAAATGTTATAGCAATAAACTGAATTATTTCTTGCAAAAATAAATATGTGTACTGGGGCAGCCCACGGTCCCTCCCGCGGCTTAAAAGTACCGCCCACATACGTAGATGCTCACCTCCTCCCCTTTGTGCACAGGTATCATCAACAGTGAGGGCCGGCTCTGGAAAAGCCAACGCCGCTTCTTACATGAAAAGTTACGTGAATTTGGTATGACATTTATGGGAAATGGAAAGAAAGTCATGGAGAGCAGAATTAAGGTTAGCATTCAAAGCTCAGTATAATAGAAAAAAAAATGAAACTTATGATACATTTATTCTGTGAATAAAAATGTAGTCTAATTTTAAAATTGTTATTCACCAGAATGAAGTTTATGAACTTATGGAAAACTTGCAACGATTTGATGGTGCCCCAATAGATGCAAACCCGCTACTTGCTTTGGGCGTATCAAATGTGATTTGTGGTATTACCATGTCGGTGAGATTTAGCCACGGTGATCCAAGATTCGCGAGGTTGAATCACTTAATTGAAGAGGGCATGAGACTCTTTGGAGAAATTCACTATGGAGAATATATACCGCTTTATAAAGTAAGTGTAACTTATTTCATATTTTAATTTTGCGTAAAAATAATAGTGGGAATTATGATTTATGTTCTACAATATTTGAGAGTCAATAACTAAGCCGATCAAATTTAAATGTTTGTCATAAAGTTTCTTTTATTAAATGCTATTTCTGAAATTACAATTTTGGCGAAAGTTTTTTTGTTCAGATTTAGTTTTATAACTTCTTTTCGATGTATTATTTCGCTAGTCGTTTCATTATAATTTCTTTTGTATAAACTTTTCTTGAATGTTTATGAGAAATAGATTATGATTATGAGAAGTATTTTATTACGAAATCGAAAACGAGAAACATTATTAATCTTTTATTATATTGTAGTATCTTCCTGGCAAAGCTAAAGTTCAAGAGAAAGTAGCTCAGAATCGTGAAGAAATGTTTGCCTTTTATCAAACTTTGATCGACGAGCACCGGAATACACTCGACATTAATCACACAAGAGACCTTATTGATGTTTATTTGATTGAAATAGAGAAGGCAAAGATGGAAGGCACAGAACAAGAACTTTTCGAGGGCAAAGATAATGGTAAGAATAGATAAAGTTTTCACATTTTTTATGTTGATATCGAATTGATAACCGTCTTTGTGTGAAGCGACGATAATAATTTTTATCGTTTTTATTACAGAATTACAACTCAAACAAATTCTTGGAGATTTATTTTCTGCTGGGATGGAAACAATTAAGTCGTCCTTACTTTGGATGATAGTATTTATGCTAAGGAACCCAGACGTTAAAAAACGAGTGCAAGAAGAATTAGATACTGTCATTGGACGTGACCGTTTACCGACGATTGAAGACATGCCTAACCTTCCTTACACGGAAACCACAATCCTTGAAACTCTGCGAATGTCAAGCATTGTTCCATTGGCTACAACTCACTCTCCAACAAAGTAAGTGATAATATTTTACTAAGTCTTATTTTTC
This sequence comes from Calephelis virginiensis, assembly GCA_002245475.1. Classification (NCBI taxonomy): domain Eukaryota; kingdom Metazoa; phylum Arthropoda; class Insecta; order Lepidoptera; family Riodinidae; genus Calephelis; species Calephelis virginiensis. The sequence continues at coordinate 350,564 of NJDC01002942.1, read as the reverse complement.
ACATTTATCCTTGTTTTTATCATTAGAAACCCTAGATTATTTTAATTTAAATGTCCTATGTATTCTTGAATTAATTTACGTTTTTTCTGAATTAGCATCTGATTCAACTTTTTTAGCAATAGAAAAGTTAGTTAGTAATAAATTGAATATGTCGAGTTCGATGACAGGTCAAACCTATGGAGCCTTTTATAAATGAGAAAAAAATAAGATGAAAATGCAGTCAATTCTAATTATTTATTTTTTCACAGAGACGTACATCTCAACGGCTACAAGATTCCGGCAGGTTCCCAAGTAGTTCCGCTAATTAATTGTGTGCATATGGACCCTAATCTTTGGGAGGAACCAACAAAGTTTAATCCGAGCCGATTCATTGACGAAACCGGTAAAATAAAACGACCAGAATTTTTCATGCCTTTTGGAGTTGGCCGACGAATGTGTCTTGGGGACGTGTTGGCACGTATGGAGTTGTTCTTGTTCTTCGCCTGTACAATGCATCAGTTCGACGTTCAAACAGAAAGCGGAGTTCCACCACCGTCATTGGAAGGTACTGTAGGTGCTACTATCGCCCCACAACAATTCAATGTACGGTTCATCCCTCGTGGTGTACTTATTCAGCCTCCAGTGTCAATGTGTGACCATCCTCATCTTCGGTACGTTGGTGCTCACTAGACAGAGGCAATATTTGCCCAAACAATCCCACCAGTATTTAAAGATCACTCGTTTTAGAGCGTATCGATGACAAATTTTGTTAAGATTAGTTTAAGTGACTACATCGCCACAGCGATGGACAAGGCTGTGCATTAAGTGTTCAATTATAAATAAACTGAACTATAACTTTAAGTGTATTTTGAAAGCTATGCGCATATTGGTCGGCATTTGAGCCGACTTTGGTTTGCACCGGTTTTTATTTTAAGTATTTTATAAAATGTCAAACTAGTTCACATGCGAACTTCTTACACACGAAGAGTCAAATTATCGAAATTATATCAGTTATAATAGAGTCATATTCTAAATAAAATTAAAGTTAATACCGGATGACAAAGCCAGGGCATAAATATCCTGTCTCTTTTATTTTTATAATATGCAAAGAAGACAGCAATAATTTTAATCAAATTAAAACAGTGCGTAGTTAAAATCGCCGTCATTAAGTGTGACGTCATTGGCAGCTGCAGTTCTTGTTCCTTAAAATATGTCAATAATATACTTATTATGTCAGATTACTATGTTTTAAGTAATTAATAATTGTAAGAAAAATGTTTTGTAGCCAATATCCATGTATCGTAATGCTACATGCATATTGACTTATGTTAATAAAAACCAATCGTTAATGGTTATTGTGTAAAAATAGTTTTTTACTACAAAAATAATTTAAAAAATACTGCGAGATTTAAAACAAAAAAATATGGGATAACTTATATGTTGGTGTGTTATCCTTTCTAGTGCCAATATAAAAGTTAAAAATGCCTCCATGTTGTTATAAGCCGACCAATCAGCGCGTACCATTATTCCCATCGTTGAGATTATAGTGACAGTATTATGTTAAGTCCGATCTATGAGATCATTTCAAAATGTAATTGAACAAAATATTCATTATGTTCTACGTAATATGGTCTAGTTTCAAAAACCAAATTGATAGTTATATATCATTATTTATTTGTAGGTATCTTGTGTGTTATATGTTGAGAGGGATCTCATGTATGAGTATACAAAATAATTAAGCTTGTTTGTGTTCACTTAAAATATTTCTAGTTTTAATGTGCCTATGTGTAATGTATTAAATCACATTCCATGGTGCAGTAACCAGCAACTAGTCTAAGAATGGTAATTTGTCGCCTATTAAGTATATTATGTTAATAATTTAAGAAATAAAGTAATTTTCCTTAATAACGTTTTCATTTTCCTGTAACCTGATTTTAAACTAAACTTTTGCGCTTGTAGGTACTGCTAGTCCACCTGTGATTGACTACATCTTCATCAATTATACTAGGTGATCGATTCGCACAGGGTCGTGCTTGGATTAAGCACGTGTCTTTTACAGCCAATTTGCATGTCAGTTCTATAGTTGTGACCTGGTTTGAAAACTTATGACTTAGGGACCTTCAAGAAAAGAGCGTGCTCATTCCTTAAAGGTCGGCAACGCATCTGTGATACTCCTGGTGTTGTGGATGTCCGTGGGCGGCGGTGATCACTTTCCATCGGGTGACCCACTTGCTCGTTTGCCTCCTCTTTTATAAAAAAAAGAGGCTTGACAACCTAGCGGTGAGCACTTTTACTGTCTATAACCGACATGTCTTATTAGTGTAAAGACATCCCTCTACTTTAGGCTTTCATTTAAAAATATAGAACTTCTTTTCCGCTAAGCTCAATATTCCTGCAAGGATGTAGAGTTGCAGCTATTCTCCTTTTAATGCGCAATCAGAATTATATCCCTTGAGGGTAGCTAAACTATAAACAAATAGAAAAATGCTAATCTATATTGCTGCACCTACATAAAAAAACACAAACTACGAAAAACCTTGTTATGGGTTGAAAAACTTTAAAGAATCTATACTTGTTATCGTCGGCACTTGGTGGAATTTCATTGTATACACACTTTTTGAGATAAACAAAGTGTTTACCTAAAAAAAGTGTGTATGAAATACTTTAAGTAAATTTGAATAAATCTAGACGTTCTTCAAACAAAATTACAGATTGTTTAGTTTATAAAACTAGTTTAGTTTAGTTTATAAATTAGTTGATAAAACAACAATATTTGTCAACAAATTACTTAAATTGATCTAGCCTCCGGGAAATTTTATGCTTGTGATATAGTCAATAAATAATAATAATATTAAATAATAATCAACGATAATAATATATAAATAATAATCAACGAGATTAAACTTATATATAAAATTCTCGTGTCACAATGTTCGGTCCTTCTTTCTTTTCTTATGAAATTTTGTGAGCATATCTGTTTGAGAATAGGCCAACATCTATTTTTCATACTGCTAAGTGATAAGGGTGACTGAGCCCAATTTTTTTATTAAAATTACATTGAAAATATAGCAGAACAACGTCTGCCGGGTCAGCTAGTATGTATATAAAAAAGTATCTTCACGCCCATATCCCCGAAGATGTAGGCAGAGGTACAACCAAGGCACCCACGACTAGCCGAAGACACTAAGTCCCACTGTGATAGGTGGCAAGCCTATCGCCAACCGGGCACATTTCCAATCCCGACCAACATTTTTTTTTTATTAGAAAATTGGAAAAATCCAATTTTTCTTTTTGTTGGCCGAACCGGGATTCGAACCCAGGACCTCATGTAGTCAAGTCCAACACCCGGACCGCTAGACCACAGAGGCGATTATTATGTAATTAGTATTATACATACATACATACATACATACAGTATTAGTATTATATATGTATTAGCGATTAGTATATAAAAAACGTACACAAGTATCGAAATTTGTTTTAAAATGAACAGCTATCTAGATACATCAGCGTTTATTTAGTAAATGCAAATGTTTTATTCGGGTTTAAACCTGAGCCTCATCAATTGTCTGAAAGGTGGCGATCTGGTGACCATCAGACGACCATCAGACGATTTTTAATTATTTATACGGGATACTCACGATCTCTTTTTATTTTATTTGTCGATATTTCAACCTAGTTCGGACTTCCCGTCGTGACCACGGCCTATGCAACTAGGCCGAAATATCGACAAATAAAATAAAAAGAGATCGTGAGTATCCCGTATACATAATTAAAAATGTTATTAATTCGCGACGATTTAAGTTTAAAATCCTAGACCATCAGACGACTGATAGGGTAGGAACGAAAGAAGGAAACAGGGATTTTACTTACAACTAACTTAAGTTTTTAAATTCTGTCAGATATTCTTACCTACGTTTTACAAGCTTTTACTTCGACTGAACCTTTTTAGGGTATCGTAGCCGAATGTTGTAACAAGGAACCCCTGTAGATTCGACATGTCCGTCTGTTTATCTTTTCGTATGCCACAGCTATTTCATTTCCAAACTACAGGACTACACAGCTAAGCTTTGTAAGTAGATTGTAGTAGACAGGTTTTCTGTAAACAGCTTTACGATTTTATATAAAAAAATTTAGCTCCTTGTACATGGAACTAAACCTAAAAAATATTTTTTTATTAAATTTAAACATGCGAGAGAGATAGGTTAGTCTTCAAAAATTAAGTTGAGGTTCTTAAAACTATTTTTGTTTAAAGTTAATCGTTAGGAAGACAGGTTTATCCAATGAGGTAAAATATGTCTGTCATCTTTATTTTTTAAAATAACACATTGAAGAATCTTAAACAAATTAGTGTAATAGATCGCAAAAAAAACTTTCAACGATAATTGACTTGAACGAAATATATTTCATCAGTTTTTATGACATATCATATTTCAAAAACTAAGATTTTTTTATATGTTAAAATAATAGGGTTTTTTTAGTTTAACCTATTTAAAGTTAATAGGTTTAACAATTTACCTCAAATAGGATTAGTTCTGGTTACCATAGAGATTGTTTTGCTGTTTTAACTCCTACTGAATATTTTTGGAAACGGTGGTAGTTTTTAGTAGTTTAGTAGATGGGATAACTTGATCATAATTGAAACTTTTAAATAAATAGATAATAGTATACCTAATTATAAATATATTTTGTATTTACGTAAAAATATATAAATAACATAATAATAACAACTATATAATTAAGTTAGTTAAGTATTTGCACGCCACATTGTGGTAGAAGATGTTGGTACAAATAAATATTTTGTAAGAACCTTTCAACCCTTATTCAACGTTTTCAATATAATTGCAGTGATATTTTGTGATATACAGTCAAATGTCTCAATATAATATATCCATAATCTTTGCTACACCGGAACCCTCGATTTCCGACTCATAGGTACATGCCCACTTTCAATATAAAAATTTAAATTCAATCTATTAATAAGTATATATAAATATTATAACTAATATGTCTGCTTCTGTTTCACGGCTAAACCACTGAACTGATTTTGGTGAAGTGTGATATGGATAACTACAGATCCAAATTTAAACATAGGCTTTTTTTTCAAAAATCAATCACCCAAAGGACCACTATAGGGTATAAAAGTTTGAATAAAAATCGTCACTGTACTACGCTGACGAAGTCGCGGAGAAACGACTGGATCTTAATATACATAAAAAATATCGAATCCTATCTCTATATCGTATCATTGCGAGACAACATATTGGCGGTAATTTAGTTGTGCATTCACTAAACTATTTTTAAGTCATCGCTACACTCTTTCGACGATAATACCAAAAAGAGACAAAACATGTTTAGTGCTATTAGATTCGTACATGACGTTTCTACACGCTGTCAATCTTTTCCTTGGAAAACGTCATAATATGACAAGTCCGGACTAATTTGACAAATCTAAAATGTTCCATCTCTTTTCTTTTCGTTTTATTTGAAAAAGATATCAAACGGTCCCCATCTAACAGTCTGATGTTGGGCATGAGTTCATGAGCACCCCGGGTTCGATTTCTGGGTCGGGTAACATAAAAAGTGTTTTTACAATTATTTTCAATCCAACGTTGCTTGGGCTAGACATGTGCCAGGTTGATGATAGGTTTGCCTCCTATTTGCTTACTTGCTTTAGCATGGTCACACATCGGTAGTACTTAGAGTGTTCGGCTAGGCGTGGGTTCCTCAATTGTATTTCTGCCTTCCTCCTCGGAGATGTAGGCCTGAATATATATTTTTTAAAAGTAAAAAAAAAGTATCTTGACGCCCATATCCCCGAAGACGTAGGCAGAGGCA
>NJDC01002942.1:330660-344552 GCA_002245475.1 Calephelis virginiensis | reverse complement strand
AGCCAGATGCTTCAAGACAGCAGAGGCTGTCAATCTTTTCCTTGAAAAACGTCATAATATGACAAGTCCGGACTAATTTGACAAATCTAAAATGTTCCATCTCTTTTCTTTTCGTTTTATTTGAAAAAGATATCAAACGGTCCCCATCTAACAGTCTGATGTTGGGCGTGAGTTAATGAGCACTCCGGGTTCGATTTCTGGGTCGGGTAACATAAAAAGTGTTTTTACAATTATTTTCAATCCAACGTTGCTTGGGCTAGACATGTGCCAGGTTGGTGATAGGTTTGCCTCCTATTTGCTTACTTGCTTTAGCATGGTCACACATCGGTAGTACTTAGAGTGTTCGGCTAGGCGTGGGGTTCTCAATTGTATTTCTGCCTTCCTCCTCGGAGATGTAGGCCTGAATATATTTTTTTTTAAAGTAAAAAAAAGTATCTTCACGCCCATATCCCCGAAGTCGTAGGCAGAGGCACAACCAGGTCACCCACGACTAGCCGAAGATACTAAGTCCCATAATGTGATAGGTGGCAAGCCTATCGCCAACCGGGCACATATCCTATCCCGAGCAACATTTTTTTTATTAGAAAAGTGGAAAATCCAATTTTCTTTTTGTTGCCCGACCCGGGATTCGAACCCGGGACCTCATGCAGTCAAGTCCAACAACTGAACCGCTAGACCACAGAGGCGATATTTTTTTTAAGTTAAGAAATTGTACATAATAACTAACTTCATTTATATCTGGTTAGGACCTATATAAAACAAAAATGTTGTTCTTGAAACAATGGTTATTGTTGCAGTTTTATTTTATTCTAACCAAATTACACTAAATATAATAGTTACGTATAAACATTTTTTCATTATCAAAGAGGTTCACAGCGATAAAGGACATTTGGAGGGGATAGGGTAACACCAACTTTTCCCTTCATCTCTTCAGGTGTGGGTGGATCACTTGCAAGAGTCACACGAACTGAACGTAGAAGTTCCACCGCAAATCCGGCAGCTAACATGCGAGAGAGTTCGTCTCCAGGACACATTCGTTTACCTGGAAATTAAAAGAAAATTGGTCATTGGCCCGCTGTCCCAAAAAGGTAAACATAGGTACAAGTATGCCCAGGATTAGCCAAAGGTACATTAGTCTATCGCCGACACATACTTTTATTAATATCGCATAGAATAGATTTGAACCAGCAATTTTCGGCATAAGTCACATTGTATATACTTTCCCCGAATTTGATTCAATAAAAGGTAATAAAAAAATATGAAAAGTTTTTCAAAAAAAAATGAAGAAAAAAATATTAAATAAGAAAATAAGGGTCAATAAAACGTGACAATTGATATCCTCTGCCTAGATTAGGTACGTAGCATTGTACGATGATTTTTATTAGAAAATTGGAAAAAAACAATTTTCTTTTTGTTGCCCGACCCGGGATTTGAACCCAGGACCTAAGGCAGTCATGTCCAAGAACTGAACTGCTAGACCACAGAGGCGATAAAATATAACGTATTCTAAATATATTATACACTTAAGTACTAGTAGTTAAGTTAAAGGATTGAGTGTCGCCGATCGTGATCGAGAAGAGAGCAGCAAGAAGTCTTCTTGTTTGTGAGCTTACTTGTTATGTAAAAAGAAGGCAAAATGTAACATGAGCCGTGTATGCAGACATACGCTCATATAAAAATCATAATTTGAGAAAAGCTACTTGCGTTTTCCTACGCCGGAAAAGAGAAATGAAGAGTAACAACATTTATTTATTCTATAAATCTAACGCAAAACAAATACTGGCAAAATTATGTTCTATTTATGATAGAGTTGTAACAATAGTCGACTACAAAAAGATAAAGTGTGTTCGAAATGAATACAAGAAATAGTCGGTTTTTAAATAAAATATTTACCTGTTTGAAATGGTATGAATTCTTGAGGTTTTAATAAATTTCCATCATCATCTATGAACCGTTTTGGGTTAAACTCCTCAGGGTCCTTCCAAATATGAGGATCCATGTGAATTGCCCATTGTAGAGGTACAACCATTGTACCTTTTGGAATTAAGTAATCTGTTAAATAAGTATCCTAAAAATGAACAACTTTAGAATAAGAAATTAAATAAAGTAAGAATCTTTAAGAAGGAGGGGCCTTCAACGCAGAGGTTGTCAAAGATACAATCAAAGCATCCACAGGTAGTTAAAGATACCGCTTGATTTCACAATCTGGTACATGGCAATACATTGCCAACCGATCACTTATCTAAGCACGGAAAACAACAATAGCCAGCAATTTCAATGCCTACCTCGAGACATCCGTGCGGTATACCAATGGGTACTATCGGCCTGATTCGTTGTGTTTCAGATATTGCTGCCATCAGGTAAGGTAATTTGTTGAAATCAATCTCTTCAGTAGCTGAATATGCTGCAAAAATTTCTTTGCGAACTTGATCCTGTAAGTATAAGCATATTTTTAATAACTTCAGCCTTTATGTCTTAACTCTCCCACAGGAACACATTTGCATATCGGGATAAAAAGTCTATACCACTTTCCAGCTTCCTGTATTTGTCCACAATATTTACAAATTTAAATCAATTCGTTTTAATGTGAAAGACAAACAAACACACTTTTGCATTTACAATATGAATAATAGCAAACAAGACTGTTCTTCGAATGTGGTAAGTGGAAAGCCTATCGCCAACCGGCTTTAGGTATGTCTAATCTCAAAATTGTTATCATTAGAAAATTACAAAAACACGTTGTCTTTTTTTTTGTCGCCCGACCCGGAGATCGAGTCCGGGATCTTAAAAAGTTATATCCAACGCCCAACCGCCAGACCGCAGATGCGAACAATATATGGTTTCAGGGACAGATAATTTAGAGGACTGCTTTTTCGGAAAACAACAAAATACACACACAAAAATTCATATTTCCTGATAATAGTGAGGAAATAACTTATTGAAGAAACAAGTATTTGACTAGATGTCAAATGTAATTTATTACCTACAATAACATAATATGAGCATAATAGGCATGGATTAATACGCATGGACTATATAAGTTACAGGGCCATTAGTTTGATCAGCTTAGCATCAAAAGTGTATGAAAAATAGTTGAAAGGAGGATGCAAGGGATGTCCGATGGAACATTGTGGGAGGCTCAAGGCGGTTTCAGGTCTGGAAGAGGATGTACGGATCAAGTGTTTTCGCTCCGCAACATTGTAGAGAAGCATCTGGCTGTTAGTCAGAAGGTTTTCTGCAGTTTTGTGGATCTCGAAAAAGCGTTTGATAGGGTTGTACGTAAGGAACTTTGGGACATTTTGCTAGATTATGGGAGAGTCGGGTCCCTGCTGCGTGCGGTGCAGTCGATGTATTTAAACTGTAAAGCATGCGTGCCTGGGGGGTTTGCAACATTTCGCCTTGATTTGATGTTAATATTGGCGTCAAGCAGGGTCGTGTGTTGTCAGCACGCTTGTTTATCTTATATTTAGACAAATGTCTTCAAAGGTTAAGATCATTGAATGTGAGAATGCGTATGGGTGACCAAGTGGTGAACTGCCTGCTTTATGCAGATGATGCTGTACTTTTGGGTTCTACACCATCTGAGCTGCAAACACTGGTCTCAGTTATGGAAGGAGATTGTAAAGAAAGGGACTTACATTTGAATGCGATGAAAACCAAAATAATGGTGCATGAAAAAGACGTAGCCAGAACGGATATAAGAGTTTTGGTTGATGATGTAGTGCTGGAACAAGTGAATGAAATTGTATATCTTGGTTGTGCTTTTAGCATGGATGGAAAGTACAACGCGGATGTAGAGAGAAGAGTGAGTGCAGGGAATAGTGTGAATAGAGTGTTGGGTAAGCTATTCCGAATCTAGGTTTTGAGTCAAAAAGATAAACTCGCTTTGCATAATTCTGTGCTTATTCCAACGTTATTGTATGGAAGCGAGAGTTGGATATGTCAGAAAGAGCATGAAAGTAGGATAAATGCGGTCGAAATTAGAGCACTACGGAAAATCTGTGGTGTTACGCTCGTTGACCTCATTCGTAACAATGAGATCCGAGAAAGAATGGGATTGAAAGAAAGTGTTGGTGTTAAAATGCGAAAAGGCATGCTCCGCTGGTTCGGTCATGTGACAAGAATGACAGACGAAAGATTCACAAAGCAGATATACAATGCGAATGTGGATGGATGTAGGTACCCGGGGAGACCAAGGCTGACATTTCACGATCAGATCAATCGGATATTATCCGAGGGTGGTGTCAAGAGTCTCCGAAACCGGCGTGTTTGTATGAAAAGTGTTATGAAAGTGAAGGAAGCAAGACAGGTTTGTCAGGATCGTGAAGTCTGGCACTCGATACTTTCTGCCTACCACGTAAGGGACTTGGCGTGAAGATATGTATGTGTGTATGTACATAATATGAGTTATCATATGTGTCATCCACAAGCTTTACTTCAATTTGCCATTTGTAATAATTATTAGTTTTGTGATATATTGTTTCAACGTTTAAACGCCTACCCATATTCATTTATAATTCAAAACTTCAAATAAAGATAAAATCTTTTTAGATATATGCTATATCATTATTATAAATAGCGCGTTGTAAATGCGTCTTTTAAATCAAATAAAAATGAAATGTTAGTTTATGTTTATAATCCGTTTTTTTTTCTACATTTCGACAAACATAAACAAAAATATATAAGAAAAAATAGTAATTATCAAAAAAGTTAAATTATAAGAACAGTTATTTGATGTGTAAGCACTTACATAAGATATGTAAACTAAAGTTAGAGAGTTAAGCATCGCAAAATAGATTTTTGAGTCTATTAAATAAATTTTGAGTTGTAAATATATATTGTTAGGATCTCTATTATCTCCATTACACTATTCACCAAAGAGTATAATAATATACCTATACACCGATTCACTGCAACGTTTTAACTTAAACATATGACCTTTTTGCACGGACTACACAGTAGTATTATTATTATTTTAAACAGTGCAAGCCGGAAAAATAGGCGTATTTTTAACCAACTCCAGAAAAGAAGGAGTTTCTCAATTCAACTGTATGTTGCTAATACCCAAACCGATTTCGATGGTTATTTTTTAAAAAGATAGATCATTATTCCGATTCTGATTATTAAATTTATCGCCAAACGAATAAAAAGAAAAACCTAAACCAACAATATAAAGTCTTGTGTCTAGAATTCCGCAAAACTAAAAGCAAAATTAGTTTCCCTTTCGTCAATTAGATAGTTTGTAATTCTTAAAGGCGCATAATAAGAAATCTTAAAAGATGCACTATAAAAATAATCAGTTCTACAATATTCAAAATTAGAAGAAATCATCAGCCATTAGTGTTTGAAACTGCGAATGACAGAAAATGCTCTCAAGATTGTCGTAATTTTTTGCAATTAAGGTTGTTTTAACTAGGTTTATTGATATAAATTAATGCATTTAAGCATTAAGTCTACCTTTAGACTCTATTGAATATTTTAGTGCATTGGCAAACGTTTGAAACTCAGGTACCACCTGTGCCAATCTTTCGGTGTAAGAAAATTTGACCTAGCTACGTTTGTACAAACACTAGCTTTCCCGGCGAACTTCGAAAAATAACGTAAAGTTTTTCCTATTTTCCCTGTAAAGTTCCCGGTTTTTTCTTCATAAGAACTTTCTTCTGACAATAACTAACACAACAAAAAAGAATTAGCCAAATCGATTGAGTCATTCGGAAGTTATGCGCTAACTAACACATTTAGGAATTAATTTTTATATTCAACAATAAAACTTATAATATTAATAAATAATTAACCAACGCCTATCCCATTGGTTAATCATTTATTAATTTTGTTAGAAAACATGACATAAGTTTCACTACAAAAGAGATCAATTTATCCTCTTCGCGAAATTTGCGATTATAGGCTAAGTAAAAGCTTTTTAAATAAACTATAAGTTTCACGATAGACAACGAATTTGTTAAATTAAAACGCTAGCAGGGCTAGTAGGATCGACAAATTTCTCTTACACTCGCATATATTTGCCTTGACTATAACAAGCATAAGATTTTAACTAAGCACCACGTAGACCTTACTACCTACCAGCACCTTATTATTAATAATGCACCGATCACAACAATCTCTATTTTGGCTTTCTTTGAATTGTCTATACTATAGCAAACGTTTTTTTTATGATAATGGAAGGCAAACAAGCAGTTGGATTTCCTGATGGTAAGAAATTCACGCCGCCTATAGACACCAAAGGTGATAATGGTGCGTTGCCAATGTTAGGCCTCGAGCAAAAGTAAGTTTACTGGCTACCTTACCCTCCGAACCGGAACACATCAACGGCAAGCGTTGGACGTTATAGCGACAGGAATAGGTAACTCAGTGGTACCAATCCGGGTGAGTCACTCCGAAACTCTACCACCTAGTAGGATGTTACGGTGTTAGTGACTGTAAGCCTACGCTCGCCTTTGACGAGCTGCCTGGCAGGAAGGCAGATGGTCTATTCTGCAAAGAAGCCCGGACAAACACCAACACCAACTTGATTTGTATGCACGTTAAACCTGCGTCAATGAATTCGAATCCCGAGAGAAACTCCTGTTTCTATAATACTTGTAGATACCATTACACAATGAAGCAATATACTAGGTAAATAATAAATGACAAAACACACCTGTTCTTCAGGATAAAGAGCCATGTATAATAAAAACCAATTAAGCGTTACTGACGTAGTGTCTAGTCCTGCGCCAAACATATCAGCTAATAGATACAGTAATTGTTCATCTTTTGTAAAATAAGCAGTTTCATCTTTGTTTTCAAACCTTCGTTTTTGTTCTAACAAGTACTTATCTAAAATACACTCTTCGCCAGATAAAATTAAAACATTTGGATCAAAATAATGGACTTCAGTGTTTGAAGAATGCTTGCTATACTTAACACATTGGATAAACCCTTCAGGGTGATCTTTAAATATATCTGCATGTTCTGGATAAACAGCCTCTTCGGGTACATCTAACTTGAGCGTTTTTCTACGTTTTGCTATTATACTGGCATAAAGTCTGTGAGTCTGGGCTTGGCCTCGAACTAACACTTGCATTGTTTTTTGTGTGGATGATGATATGAATCTACAAAGTATAAAAGGATTAGCCTCGCTATGCTGAACATTCCTTAAGAGATCCTATTGTTAAAATATATTCGCAGGCTATAAATTAAATTTTGAACATAATTAATTAAAATATGTACATATTAACTTAAATTTGTATATATTTACAGAGCGTTTTAAATATGCTTTCCAGTAAAGGTAAGTCTCAAGGTAACTTTGTTTCCGTCTTTTGATTATTGCAACTAGTTATGCAAACAAAAATTTACTACTGTTTTAATATTATATTTTTTGAAAACTTTCTTCATCCACTACTTAAGAAAATCGAACTATCTAATCTAAATATCGAAACTATCGAATTTTAAAATTTAATATTTTTTTCGAATTTTCAAAAGTGTTTAAAAGATTTTTCAAAAGTTTTTTTTATTTAATCCATTCTGTTGTTCCGTTTCAATGTAATTATAATTTCATTTTGAAATTTTGTTAACACTACCATTTTACAAATAAAACATTCACCAATTGTTTCACTGATTATCCCTGTATAAAAAGTAGACATCTTACCTTATAAACGGTAAAAAGTTAACCACTCCAGCCACACCCATTTCATGGCAACCCTCTTCTTGAATCTGTCGGAACCAAGTCCAAGTTTTGTCACCACGAGGGAACTTGAATCCAAATATAATATCATTTACCACATTTCCGAGAGAGTGTGTTATCTTTTCAGATAAATCTACTGGTTTTCCGCATTGCTCTTTTACTTCCTAAAATTTTAAAGTAAAGTAAAGTATCTTCACGCCCATATCCACGAAGAGGTAGGCAGAGGTACAACCAAGGCACCCACGACTAGCCGAAGACACTAAGTCCCACAATGTGATAGGTGGCAAGCCTATCGCCAACCGGGCACATTTCTAATCCCGACCAACATTTTTTTTAATTAGAAAATTGGAAAAATCCAATTTTCTTTATGTTGGCCGACCCGGGATTCGAACCCAGGACCTCATGCAGTCAAGTCCAACACCCGGACCGCTAGACCACAGAGGCGACAAAAAAATTTTAAGTGCCAAAATTGTATTATTTTGTGTTATTCTACTTGTGTATAGTAAATAAATAAGTTTATAAAATCATAAAATTACAGTGATAGGTTTTTTTACTAGCGATAGGATAAGACTGTATCAAACTCAGTTTTTTTTTATCTGTGAGATTGAAAATATATTTTTTTTTACGTATCAAGGAAACAAATACGAAACCAATTTTAATTCTGTAACATGAGTTCAGCTCACTCAAAATCATTGAAATAGGTGCTGTAATATGGTTTTTTGTCGGAAAACCATTAATAATAAAAATAACGTAGCAGACGTTAAACACGCGGTCAAGATTAATGTCATTAAAATTAATAATTTTCAATAAACCAATTTATTTAACATTATATTCAATTCATATTTAATATCGCCTCTGTGGTCTAGCGGTCCGGGTGTTGGACTTGACTGCATGAGGTCCCGGGTTCGAATCCCGGGTCAGCCAACAAAAAGAAAATTGGATTTTTCCAATTTTCTAATAAAAAAAAATGTTGGTCGGGATTGGAAATGTGCCCGGTTGGCGATATGCTTGTCACCTATCACATTGTGGGACTTAGTGTCTTCGGCTAGTCGTGGGTGCCTTGGTTGTGCCTCTGCCTACGTCTTCGGGGATATAGGCGTGAAGATACTTTTTTTTTCATATATATTTAATCATATCGCCTCTATGGTTTAGCGGTTAGATCTCCGGTCGGGCAGCTAAAAAGCTAGAAAATACGAATTTTCAAATATCTAATTAATATTTTTATTACGTTACCTTGCTCTGAATTGGATATGAGTCCGGTTAACGATAGGTTTGCCACCTTTTATATTGTGGGACTTAGTGTTATCGGCTAGTCGTGAGTACCCTGGTTGTGCCTATGCCTACCTTTTCGGAGCGTGGAGACACTTTTTTTCAATAATCCAAAACAAAGCTTTTACATAACGTAGATCTCGACCAAATCGGCAATCCTTATCGAAATTGACAGGTCCATTCAAAAGTTGTCATATCGCAGATATACACAAAAACACAAACATGATCAAAATAAATCCCTTTTTTCCGCCAGGGGTTAAAAACAGCTTACAGGAATTTCGGAAAATACTTTTCCTTATTTGGAAAAAAATAGCAAAAATACAAAAAAAACCCTTAAAAATACAGATCACTAAATACTCAGAAATCGTTTTTAACCAAATTAAACTAGACCCTTAAATAAAAGTTTCTTCTTTTGGCCAGTCGGTTGAAAAGCGCATTGCGGTCGCTGGTTTCAAGATAATATTGAAAACGTGTGTAGAATTTTAATGCTTCTAGATTGAAGCTTGGACTTTTAATTGAGATTCTCGGGTACCTAATTCCGGTTTAAATTACTTAAATAATGAAATTTTCAGACATTCTATATGAATGCCTACAGAAAAGGAAAAGAAGGAGTTCAATTTTACTGTATATTCTTTGTGCGTATAACCCAATAATTTTAAGCGAGTTCAAAAAAACGAGGAGGTAATGCTTTTTTGTTTCATGCGGAATAGCTTCGAATTAGTCCCATAAAAATGATTCAGGTAGGCCCATTAGTTTTTATTTTATGAGCATTTTTTATATACTTTCACCTATCCCAATGTTTAATTTTATTAAATTAAATCATATCAGCAATTAACTAAAAAGTGTTAAATAAAAAGAACTGCATTAATAAAAACCGACTTCCAAACTTAAAAGTAAACAATAATAAATATTTAATATTAATTATTTACTACCTATTATTTATATTTATATTTATAGGTATGCTATTCACTAATAGGTTTGAAGTCTGTGCCAAGCCAATTTAATACTTACTTATAATATAATTATTAGTTTAAGGCTTTAGTAAATGGCACATATAAATAATAGGTAGTTTATAATTAATATTTATTTTTCTACTTTTTAGTTTTTAAGTCGGTTTTTATTAACGTAGTTATTTTTATTGTATTCTCAGTATGTTTTTATATAATAAAACACCGTTACTCGACCAATAATGTATGGATTAAAATGGTTCTTTTTTCGAAAAGAGTTCACGTTTTAGAGGTGGTCCCATTTTGTCAAAATCCAACTATTGAGTTATCTTCGGCAAACGCAATAGGATCCTACTACATGGACAGACGATCTGAGGAGTTTTGCACTCTGGATGCAAACTGCGTCCAATCGGTCGCTTTTGAAATATGGGGGCTTACGTTCAGCAGTGGATATCCTGTGGCTGATACGATGATATGCATAACGCGAAATCAACTCCTAAACTACTTAACCGATGATAGTCAAATTTTGCACACCGTGTGCAGTTTGATCCAATTTCAAAGATAGAATGACATCTCAATTTAGATGCTGTTGTTTAATATTTTTGAACCATATCCAAAAAAAAGTGGAGATGTTTTTGTTTGTATGTTTGTTATTCGGGCAATAGCCAACCGACTTTGATGGTTCTTTTTTAGAAACATAGGTATTGATTATGAGAATGTCCCATATCAATTTTATCACAATCTGACTGCATAAGCAAAAAATATGCATTATTATATATAACTCAAAAACAAGTAGAGCAAGTCACATAAATTTTAAAACAATTTGCAAAACAACCGAACCTAATTTGGAATCAGATTTTTTGCAACTTTGCGACGTTCAAAGCATCTCATTCAAATTAATTATTATAAGGAAGGTCATCTGAACCATATCTACGTCCAATATTCGGTAGTTCCGTTGCCATGCCGTTTAAAACCAGACACAAAGAGGCTTACTTTGTATAAAAGAAAAAATAACCTTCACGTGTGTATCTCCGAAAGGTAGGATACAACAAAGATGCCCATCCAATCCTGTCGATCAGAGCTATCTCATTCTGGGTCGTGCTGTTTCCATTATATAATTGAATAAAAACGCTCTCAGTGTTGGTTGGGTCCACTGAGTAAATAGATCATCTACCAGATAGGTGGTTAAAATATAGGTATGTAAGTATAAAAACCAACAACCAATGTATATAAAAACCAATTATACCGCTCATAGTAGAGTTCTGTGCAACCTGCGTAAGTAGGGATGCACCGTCTTACCTATTGCAGACGCATTGACTCTGTCATGTTCCTTCCGTGTTTGTTTCCGGTGGGTAGGGTACCCGGTAGGCTTATACAATAGACCTGACATCCAGGCCACAGGACAGTTACACACCTGTAACATCTATAGTGTCTATGGGTCACGATTGTCTTTTGCATCAGAAGGACCGTACGTATTTTCGCCTACCTCTCACCTAAAAATAAACACATTTTATTTGTGTAGCTTGACCTTGAAATCGAACCCGGGACCTCATGAGATCAAGTCCAACACCGTTCCGCTAAATCACAGAGGCGATTACTTTTTATAATTTTACAGTAGGTACATGGCGTTTATGTCCTTGTTCGTTTTCAATCAGGTTGCTAAAAAAGTCGTTGCTAACTTTAGCTAGTGATAAGATTATGTTATCCTAATCTCGGCGCCAATTCATATCAATTCGTACCGCACGTGTTGATAGGCGGCGCTTATCTGTTTCAATCTTGTGAATCGTTTGTTTTATGCTATTTATATGTTTTTTCACTTCTGTTATCTTATTACATGTTAGATTATTTGTTTATTGAATAACTAATTAGATTTTTTGTCATTGCACATAGACCAAATTGTCGGTGCTTTTAGATTACGTCATGATGACATCGAACATGTTAATGGTTGGTTGATAAGGCCGAGATGCGCGTAAAGTGGGGATTTAAGCGCCAAAAGGTTATCTTTATTTTATGTCAAAAAACGTGAGACACGTGCACGCGGCTCCTCTGGTGGTAAGAGATATCCTTAGCCTATAGACACCATAGAAGTTACAGGTGCGTCGCTGTCCTGTAACCGGGGTGCTAGTTCTATTATGGAAGTACCGGCTACCCTATCCTCCGGACCGGAACATGACACGATCGTTATAACGGAAGGAGTAGATTAGGCAGTGGTCCTCTACCAAGTCAAAGTGAGTGACGTTTACATATAAGGTGTTACAAGGCGTACATTTTTTTTATGACATTGGAAGGCAAACATGCAGGCCGAAATGGAACACGTCACGAGGTTCAAAAAACTCTATCATCTAAAAAAAACTCTACCACCTAGTCAGATGTCATGGTCTTAGTGACAGCAAGCCTATGCTCGCCCTTTACGAGATGCCTGGCAGGAAGGCTATTCTGCAAAGGAGCCCGTACCACCACGGGGAATATAATATAAAATATATATTATATAAGCAAATCCTTTTGACGTTTGCCTTAAATTAATAAAAGTTTAGATTTTTTCGTTTAAACTTTGTAAGAAGTTAATTAAACCTTACTGTTTTAACTTCATTTTTTTTATTGATACGCTAAGTGACAAGCTTAATAGAGACAACCGTTCCCTTTGGACACCGTAGATGTTACTGATGCTTTGCTATGTAATGTCTGAGAACTAAAGTCACGTCTGCAAGTCTGTCAGCTGAAGCCTTTACGGAAGCTATTACAGAACATGATAATGGCTAGTATGAAGTTATGACGTTGCGGTATCAATCAGGGCGGGATACTGAACTGCACTCTACTTAGCATTCTATATTATAACAGAAAAAAATGACCTGACAAGTTACAAAAATCAATCTAACTCCAAAGTAAAAGTAAGTATCTTCACGTCCATATCTCCAAAGAGGTTGGCAGAGGCACAACCAGGGCACCGACGACTAGCCGAAGATACTAAGTCTCACACTGTGATAGGTGGCAAGCCTATCGCCAACCAGGCACATATCCTATCCCCAACCGGGCACATATCCTATCACGAGCAACATTTTTTTTATTAGAAAATTGGAAAAATAAATTTTCTTTTTGTTGCCCGATACGGGATTCGAACCCGGGACCTCATGCAGTCAAGTCCAACACCTGAACCGCTAGACCACCGAGGCGATAGCTCCAAAGTAAGCAAGTTATATGCTTGTGTTATGAGTATTAGTCAACTACACTAATACATGGACATTCTGAAATAGATACCAATATAAAGAATAAACACCCAGACCCGGAAATACAGACATCTATGTTCCGGGTAACGAACCCGAATCATTCGATTGTTCGGTAGAGTTCAGCATGTACATTAACCCCCCGGCCAACGAGATGGTCTACTAAAATACAAACTAGAACAAATAAAATATACACAAATAAGATCTATACTAGAAAAAATAAAATATATATTTATATTTATTTGCGGAATATGCGTGTTGAAGATATTACACAATAAATTACAGACTAAAACAAATAAAGTGCATTATAAAACAAATAAAATAGATACTAAACAAATTAGTCATTTAAAAGCAAAGGCAGCAACGTCCAGTATGGGGTGGAACTGGATGTTGCTATATTTGCTTTTATTGGCTCAAATAAAATACATACTAGAAAAAATAAAATGCATGATGAAACAAATAAAATACATACTAAACAAATTAGTCATTTAAAAGCAAAGGCAGCAACGTCCAGTATGGGGTGGAACTGGATGTTGCTATATTTGCTTTTATTGGCTCAAATAAAATACATACTAGAACAAATAAAATGCATGAAGAAACAAATAAAATACATACTAAACAAATTAGTCATATAAAAGCAAAGGCAGCAACGTCCAGTATGGGGTGGAACTGGATGTTGCTATATTTGCTTTTATTGGCTCAAATAAAATACATACTAGAACAAATAAAATGCATGATGAAACAAATAAAATACATACTAAACAAATTAGTCAT
>NJDC01002942.1:315395-326736 GCA_002245475.1 Calephelis virginiensis | reverse complement strand
GTTCCAATAAAAAACATATTGTGTAAAGTACAAGTGTAGTGAATAAAATGGTTCTAAAATGGAATTCCACCAAGAAACGACGATAAGAAGTACAGAAACTAATATTTAGTTTCTGTATAGTTTTTACCAACAAGACCACTTGTGGTATAATAGCGCTGTACAGCAACTTGCCCGAGTACGGATCCACCGCCTTGCCTATTCCTGCCGCCATAGTCACTCAGTTATGTTCTCGTCTGGAGAGTCACCAAAATACTTGCGGATTAGGCCTTCCATCCCGGCCTCAGGACAGTGAAAATGCATAAAATATTTATGGAGGTATTTTTATTTTTTTAGTGCTGTTCACTAACATCTTTTTTATTACTTTAGTTTTTGATACTAGCAAGCATTTGCCATTCGTCAAGTAGAAATTCGCTTCGAGTTATCTACCCATTTTAACAAAATCCGGTTTGAATTATTCAAAAGTAGTCATATGTCGTCAAAGAAAGTTATGTCAGGGTCTTGAGAAAAGCGGTGGCCTTCTTACTTAAGCTCATTTTGTGAGATTTGGCGGCAATGGGGAAATACACGATACTCTACTTTGTTTGCAATTATTTTTCTTGTGCCTTTAACTGAATAAAAATTAAACAAAATTTCACTAATATTGACTTATTTATTTTATAACTAGCTGTTACCCGCGGCTTTGCTTGCATGGCAGTTAATATGTTTACTAAACTGTATGAATAATTTGTTCCTGTTTTTATACGTACCTATTTATTGATTTTAATCAATAACCCATTAATAAGAAATTTTTTGTTAATTTTTACAACCCCTGTTTCACCCCCTTAGGGGATGAATTTCCAGAAACACTTAAATACTTATCTACTATTAATAGTTTCATGTTTCAAATTTAAAAAATGACGGTCTTCCATCCAAGCTTTCGACTCCTATTTCAACCCCTTAGAGGAAGAATTTCCAGAAACGCTTAAATATCTACATATCAACTCAATTTTGATAAATATCCCGATAGTAAAATTGCATGTTTCTACTTAAAAAATGATGATGGCCTTCCATACAAACTTTCAACTGCTATTTCACCCCTTAGGGGCAGAATTTCCAAAATTCCGTCTTTAGGGGATGTCATCTTAATAAAGCGACCCTACTCACCAAATTTCATGGCTGTAACTACAACAGTTGTTGCTCGGCGATGATGAATCAGTCAGATACATTCAGTTTTGTAAATTACCAAAACCGTAATTATAAATCTTATAAAGTTTCCAGCGTTGTCAACCAGTCTTTGTTCACTCGCATAAAGTTCAGATATGTTAAAGATTATACTAATAAGGTAATAAGTATAAACAAAAGAAGCCTTTTAATGCTGATTAAAATTTTTACACCATTAGGTATGTCAGTTTGGTTAGCTCAGCTACATCTGAATTTTGTAAATTAAGAAAACATTCGTGTATTATATAAGAAAGAATGCAAGTTTTCATTTTTAGATACAAATAAGATGCACATGTGTCAGTCGAATTTTAACCTAGAAAGTATTTATCATATTAGAGATTAGTGAATAATTTGTTTTTGATTATATATAGAGCTAAGATTGTTAAATTTCAGTGGAAACGATGTTAATATTATTACATAAAACAATTATTTCACTTTTTTTCCACGCATGTTTTATAGGAAAAGCCTACTTTAGCTTATTCTAGAATAATAGTTTCTATTTTTTCTGCAATTATTATACCTATTATTAAGATAATTGTAGACATAATAAACTGATCTATGATGATGTTTATTTTTAATCAATGGGTTACCTTTATTTATCGGTGTTTAAAAAATATTTTTTTTTTTAAACAAAATCTCATCAAAAACATTTTCATGTATAATGTTGCCAAGATGAGAACATTTCAAATCCGTTCCAAATCGGATCAAAAATCCGTTTTCAGATGTCATGTAGAGCCAAGCTTCTCATTTTTTTAAAAATATATTATGAGTTGCTTGAATAGCGAAACTGGTTGGCTAAACTATAAAATTAAAAAAATATATTGTGGAAAGTACAAGTGTAGTGAATAAACCTATATTTACCTGTGTTCGCCTCTTGCGAGCTGCTTGGCAGATAGACAGATGGTCTATTCTACTCAGTGGACCTGGACCAACACGGAAAACCACTTAAACATGCGTAACTTAGAACTATCCCCACAATGTTTCAAGTTAATAAGATTTAAAATCGAAACATAAAACACTAATTCCCAGCATATGACATACTTGTCCAAGTATTTATTGCAAAAACTAAGAAATTAATTGAAACATTTGTAAACATTTTTGAATCTTTGTATACTTCGATGATTTCTGCTGTAATGAAACCATACCATTTTTCTGTTTTATATTTAAGATCCCGTAGCCGAATAG
Source organism: Calephelis virginiensis (assembly GCA_002245475.1). Classification (NCBI taxonomy): domain Eukaryota; kingdom Metazoa; phylum Arthropoda; class Insecta; order Lepidoptera; family Riodinidae; genus Calephelis; species Calephelis virginiensis. Next base: position 324,351 of record NJDC01002942.1, on the reverse strand, counting down.
TATGAAATAAAACAATGTCTATCTGTCCGTCCGTAGTCAAGGATACGAATTTAATACAAAAAGCGCTCCTTTTACAGGGAATGAAAACATTTTTGATGTGAAAACTTCCTTAGCGGCGTTGCGCACTTTTTTTGGAATGGGTAAAAACTTCTAAACTCGCGTCAGGACACGTGACCTGATCTAAAATTCGTAAGACAGGGCAGGGCGCTTAAATAAAGCAATTCCTGCATAATTATTCCCTAACCATTCGAAAATATCAAAAATGTACAACGTTAATATTCAAGATTTCACTTCTGCCGGCACTCTCGGAGTGAAAACCGTTTTTTTCCTGCAAGAATTCTGTTCCTGCAAGATTGATATTGAGGCTTTACTTACAAGCATAAGTATTACTTGTTTCTTTTAATATTCCTTGTCTATGCTAGCTACTACCGAACATTAGAAGAGCGAGTCCAACTCGAACTTTGCCCCTTTTTTATTTTTATCACGCCTCAACTCTTGAAATGATTTTAATCTTTTATAAGCGGTTATTGTCTATGTTACAAAAACTGGGCTTTAGTTTTGTTCTGATTTAACGACTTCTAGTTTAATTACAGCCTAAATTCGGTCCAAATAATTTATTTAACGGCAATTAATCTATTTAATGAAAAAATATTATGTAATACTTTTAAAAGTTATTTGTTTTAAATATTTCGAAGAGAAAGTACATGGGGAATGCTCTGAGGAGTTATTTAGTTTGATTTCTGCTGCTGAGTTTCACCTTCGGACATCGTGTCAGAGTTTAAGGTATCATGCCCATCATCTTAATGTGTGACGGTCTCCAACTTTTTGATCCTGAAAGCATTTCTTACCTCACGCAACACCTTTGTGTAATCTATTACTAATGGCAGTATTTTCAAGCAGTAAGCGGAAGACATACTGCCAGTATTTCTTAGGAACCTTCAAGGGAAGAGCGTACTCATTCCTTAAAGGTCGGTAAAGCATGTGTGATAGTCCCAATATTGCAAATGTCCGTCTGCGGTGATGATCATTTTCTATGAGGTGACCATGTTTGCGACCTCTTAAGTAAAAAAAAAATACCTTATTCTGCCCGTCAGTCTACACGACAAACCAAAACTAAGAAAATGTATTAAAATTGTACTAAACACCAAACGTGACCAAAAAAGGAAATGTTTAATTTTAAACTTAAATCACATTTAACATTTTTAATTATTTATACGGGATAGGTACTCCTGTATCACCTCCTGTATCCTGTATCGCCTCTGTGGTCTAACGGTCCGGGTGTTGGACTTGACTGCATGAGGTCCTGGGTTCGAATCCCGGGTCGGCCAACAAAAAGAAAATTGGATTTTTCCAATTTTCTAATAAAAAAAATGTTGGTCGGGATTGGTAATGTGCCTGGTTGGCGATAGGCTTGCCACCTATCACATTGTGGGACTTAGTGTCTTCGGCTAGTCGTGGGTGCCTTGGTTGTACCTCTGCCTACCTCTTCGGGGATATGGGCGTGAAGATACTTACTTACTTATTTTACTTACTTAGGCACTCCTGTATAAACAATTAAAAATGTTTATTGTTTTTACTGACTGGCTGGCTTATTTAAAAAAATAGGAACACAACACAAAACTACAATTGTAAATATGTACATACCAAAATAAGTAACATAAGTTAATAAAATATAGACATATTGAAACGTACTTTATTAATAGAAAAAAAGTGAAGTAATTGATATGCAGGAAAAAATTTGATGTGCTGGCAATATTTTTAATGCGGCAACCCATACGAAAATCAATGCCACCAACTAAATAATCACAGTGCACGTGAACTTGACGCTTGTTGTCATGATTCGCGCCATTAGATAGCATGATGTTATCGTCTTGAAATATTACTTTCAAAGCGTTAACAAGGCATCACGTAAATAAATAGCGAGGTAGGGATAAAATTATTTATTAAACTTACTTCCTTACTGGTTGTATTCTTCTTAGTTTTCTTGCAATAACCATAAACACTCTTTTGTAATATATTAACCACTAGGACATTGAAGCGGCTACCGCACAGATTCTCGCACAAAACCGACTGATGTTTGTCTTCACTGTGTATGAATTTAGTAGTGTTTCTTTATACAAAAATATTCTTGAAAAGTTTATTTGAATCCCAAATCCAGGATGATTTCTTCGAGATTATTCCATTTCAGGTAAAGATACCGTTTTCGTTTTTTCGAGTTCGTATATTGATGTGGTTTTTATTGTTTATTCTTCAAGGCAATTTCTTTATCTGTTTTTATCTTGAGTGGAGATTTAAAAAAGGCACATGTTGTTTTAAAAATAGTAAAGAAGTGAGCAATTTAAAACTCTTCTGTAGATACCTAGTTATAAATTAAGCTTAATATATATGTAAATAGATATATCTATCTACACTTGTAATTTTTCAAAATAAAATTTATTCATCGCCTTAATTTTTTTTTCTTTAATTGGTGCTTTATTATACACAAAACAGTAATAAAGTAAGTGAATATGCAACATTACACTAAAGGTGAATTTATCTATAAAGAGATTACTTTCAGCAAATCCAAAACTCAGAGAATCCTTAAAACAAATATAGAAGATACAGTGAACAATACAAAAATTTACTTTACGAAACAGAAAATAAAAACTAACACGTAAACTTAATACCTAACTGCAGCTCACGTGTCAACATACGTAGGTATGTTGACACGTGGTACTACTAACACTAGGTACTACTAATTAATTACATAAAAAAAAAATAAAAAGCTCCTTACTCCTTAGCAGCATCTTCCTTATTAGCTGCCAATGTTTGGATGCTTCGAATTTCATATGGTAATGAGTTCCGTTATATGAAGTATCTTCCCGCCCATATCCCCGTAATAGTAGGCAGAGGCACAACCAAGGCATCCATGACTAGCCGAAGACATTAAGTCCCACAATTTGATAAGTGGGAAGCCTATCGCCAACCGGGCACATATCTAATCAAGGGCAGTGTTAGTTTAAATAGAAAATTGCAAATACTCATTTTAATATTTTTTGCTGCATTTTTGCCGATTTTATGCAAACTTCATATATAAACCATTTAATAAATGGTCCGAACAAAGCCTAAACATTTGGTTTGGATAGGTGAGCCCGTTCTTGAATTATAAAATTATGTATGTTAAGCATATTATTTTTATATGATCTTTTTATATATAGACTGTGTAAAGTGATATTTTAAAAAGAGCGTATAAAACGAAATTACACCTAGTATCGACGATGAAATGCATAAATTAAATAATAATAAATATTTAGTCTTTCGCCAAATATTTCTTTGTAAAACATAATTTGAACTTACCTTCGGTGCTCTGGAAATAGTGTTATGAACGCTTATCGTCAATACAATACTACAATTCTAGAGCACATGGAGTCGAGAACCTTGGTTCATATAATCAATTTCCAGGCAAGGTCGAATATGTATTTCGTGCAATGATCATACCTAGTCATTATGTTGAACCTATACCTATTTGTGAGATTATTGTAATATTTAAAGTGACTAGGATTTCCAAACAGGTTCTCGATTTGTATGTGTGTTTGTTTAAAATTTGTTACCTTTTTAGTATTTATTTTTATGATATTGGAAGGCAGACAAACAGACGGATTTCCTGGATAAGAAATTCACGTCGCCTAGAAACACAAACGATGGTAATGGCGCGTTGCCAACCTGTGGCCGGCTCGAGCAATAGTAAGCTTAAAGACTACCTTACCTTCCGAACCGGAACGCGTCAATAACAAGCACTGGCGTTATTGTGGCTGAAATAGGTAAGGCGGTGGTACCAATCCGAGCAATTTGCTACGAAACTCTAATACCTAGTAGGATGTCACGGTGTTAGTGAGGTGAGCTATGCTCGCCTTTTACGACATACGAGATAAAAATCAGATAAGTGGTCTTTTTTTAGCTATATTTATAGTAATTACGTATCTTCTATTTAAGAGAGGTTTCAAAAATAGAGCATAACAGTCATTTTGGCCTGTCCCCTCTAAATAATATAAATTTTATTTTAATTAAGTTGGTTTATTTTTTCACTAAATAAACACACTTCCATACTTTTTTATTATTATAAATTAAAATGATATAAAATAATCATTTTTTTGTTAAAACATATTGATTAAAGTGAATCCTCATTTTCTTGTGTGTCCCTAGGTCGGATGAAACAACTTAAGTCAAATAATAATTATTCTGCTCTAAGTCTAGGTTTCTCTTGACTTGTTCTGTTATTTATGGAAAATGAACATTATTTAATAGTTAATAGGGCTAGTTTTGCTAAATACTTAAATCTTTTTTAAAACAAGATGATGTTACTTGTCCCCGAAGTTATGAAATTCCGGACATTTCGATTTTGTTACCAAAGTTTTAAATAAATTAATCACCAAACAGTTTAAATTTTTATTGTAAAAAATGGCAACGTCGAAAGTAAATGGCGACTATTTTAAAAACTAACATCCACGAGGTCTTCTTTTGGCGGTGTGCAACCGGCTGAACCGAAGAAAAATTCATGGTCAGATTCGTTATCCTACTATAGAACACATTTTTCTAAATTAATATCATACGAGTATCTGTAATTTTTAGACGAATCTTAAGATGTATAGTTTAATTTATTTAGAATTGAAATTGAATTGTTTTATTTTTTCGAATGAAATTCGGTCTCAATATGTTACTTCGGTTTTGTTACTACAGGTACCGTAACAAATAGACGGACTGACAAAATAACAAAACCGACAGCGTAAAGCTTGCTTAAAGCTTGGTCTATATTATTGTGATAATGATAATTTAAATACAGTTTTTAAAAAACCCAGGCCCGGCGCAATAATTTTGTATTTTAGATTTTTGAGGATATTTAAATATCTGCACGCCCATATCCCCGAAGAGGTAGGCAGAGGTTCAACCAAGGCACCCACGACTAGCCGAAGACACTAAGTCCCACAATGTGATAGGTGGCAAGCCTATCGCCAACCGGGCACATTTCCAATCCCGACCAACATTTTTTTTTATTACAAAATTGGAAAAATCCAATTTTCTTTTTGTTGGCCGATCCGGGATTCGAACCCGGGACCTCATGCAGTCAAGTCCAACACCCGGACCGCTAGACCATAGAGGCGATTTGAAGATATTTATAAATAATATTCAATAGTATCACTGCCTCTCTGTCTGGTGGCTTACATTCTTTATTTGCTAAAGAAGCTTTGTAGGCGTTCTATTAAAATTTGTAGGTCAAAATAGTTACTTGTTTTTATGTTGTAGGTTGTATGTATTACACACAGTATTATATCATGCCAAGTCACTCATGGGGTAAACAGATAGCAACGAGGGCTAAGCATCACTGTTTAAATAAACCTGTCTTGCTTCACCCACATTCATTACACTTTTCATAAAAAAACCCACCGATTTCGGAAACTCTTATAAATCACGCGTAGGACGTGCTCCAAAGAAGAGCTTTGAGAAGTTACCCTGCAAAGATTGCGACGGAAGAGTAACTTTTGTTACATTTAAGCCGAACCTTGGACAATGGTATATTGTTAATGTAATGGTATATTGGTACAGAAAGGCTTAAATAACTAAATCCAAAGTATGAAAAATTATAAATATCATGGGTCATTTTACTGACTACTGATTTATCACATAACTGTTTAAAGTTCCTTATTTTTCACATTTTCTTGAGAAACACATTCATTGTTACTCTTACCATTATTTTATGTTTTTTTCTATATTTAAGTATAAAATTGTTACATAAAAAACGCAAAATAATAAGTTTAAATAGGTTTTATAAAAATATGCACATGTTACATGTTATCACCAACAAATTTTGAGATATTTAAGTAAATTCAAAATATCCTAAGACAATGTTGATTTGTTTATTTACCAGCAATATTCGCTACTAGATACTCATAAAAAAAATGTTCGATTGTAATTACATCTTTGTGAACTATGCCTTACGATTTCGTTACCGTCCGTTTTATTACTGTCCCCTTAAAAAAGTTGCTTAAAAATCAGATATATTTCTCTTATGCACTATATGTTAAAAGTAAAACTGCATTTATTGAAATCAAAACACATTTACGATTAACTGATTCTTGAAAGTCTGACAATAATATCTCATTATTAAAATGAAAAACAATTAATTTTGTTTTTGGACATTTGGTAACAAACCTGAACAAAATTTCGATCTTTTTGGGAGTTACTTTAATTTTATAAGTTTTACTTTATTAAATAAGATAGCAAAAGACCATACCGTTCCTAAATATATATTGGATTTTGAAAACCTATCACAGTTTCATTTAATTTAGAGTTGAATGTAGAAAAAAAACTGACTAATTTAACGCACTTGTTGTCTTAATTTATATTTTTGCCATTAATTAATACAATTAATAAAAATAAAGTAATATTTCTAAATTTAGAAAAGATTTTGTTATTTCTTAGAAAAGATGTTATTTATTTGTGGTCTTAAACAAATTGTTACTTTATTATGAAACTCAAATTTAGTCAATGAGGTAAAAAAAATAGGTAAGTACTTGTTTTTTGGTGCCAAAAAGGCAGATATACAACCAGGGCTTCTACGATTACCAAAAGATACTAACTACTTAAATCCACAATCTGGTAATCACCAAACTTGACACTTATTTGATCTCTAACAAAGTCGATTTTGTTATAAACTTAAAAAATACTTGATTTTAACTTGTCCGACTTAAAATCGAACCCTAAAACTCATGAAGATAATGCAAACACCGGACCACTCAACCTTAGATGTTTGTAGAAGTTTACGCCAAAAATGATAATATCATCGTGCTTAAAGAGCATTTAATATTTGTCGCGTTAAGAGGAATACTAACCAAATAAAGTCACATATACATACATATCTTCACGCCAAGTCCTTCAGATGTAGGCAGAAACTATCAAGTGCCAAATCTCACGATCCTACTTGTCTAACTTCCACCACATTCATTGCCCTTTTCATATAAAGACGCTAATTTCGGAGACACTTGACACCACCCTCGGATAATATCCGATTTGATCGTGGAATATCTACCTTTTACCTACATCCATCCACATTCGTATTCTTCATCTGCTTTCTCAATTTTTCATCTGTCATTCTCTTCACAAGACGTAACTAGCGGAGATGTTAATGCCCTTTCTCATTTTAACACCAACACTTTCTTTAATTCCACGATTTCTCGACCACTATTACGAATGCGGCCATTTAACGTACCACAAAACTAAAGTTCTGTAGGGTTACTCTTGAATCTCGATTTCATACAAATTGAGAATTAGAATCGGATGTCACTTTTGGTACAATTTAACACAGTACCTACTAGCGAATTATTAACATTTAGTTAATGATAAATAATTAAATTATTTTATCCGATTCGATGAATTTATTTGGAAGTAAATGGTAATAATCCGCTAGTACTCGTGAGACCGACCTAAATCTATTAATTTTAATTATTAATATTATAAATGCGAAAGTTTGTTTGTTCTTATATTTTTACAGTATTTAACTATAAAGACATTTCGTGCAAAAAGTATGATACAATAACTTTAAAAAAATACGTGGGAACTATTACAATATTCATATTATTCATACTTAATAGTTTGTATAATTAGATAATTAAAAATTTATTAAATTAGTTAATTCATAGTCGTAACTCCCTCAATTCATCGCCATCGTACTTGCTTACCTATTTATGCTCGGTAATTAGTTTACACGTGTAAAGTAACGTCTAATTAATTTTTGGTAAATTTAAATTGTTTCAGAGTTTAATTTTTTAGTACAACCAGCGACTCGTAAAGCGGATTCCTGCAAACCAAAGAGCTCATTAAGTTGTCAGGGTTTCCCGACTTTTTCAATGTGTAACTATTAATAGCTGTCAAATATGATGTTAAGGCTAAGCACATACTTTTCCACGTGTTAGTCCGGGCTCCTTTTCAGAATAGACCATCTGCTTTCCTGCCAGCCAGCTTGTGAAAGGCAAGCATAGGTTTACCGTCACTAACACCGTGACATCCTACTAGAGATGGTAGAGTTTCGCAGCAACTCGCATGGATTGGTACCCCAGCCTTACCTATTCCTGCCACCATAACATTTCATGCTTGCCGTTGTCGTATTCCGGTTCGGAGAGTATGGTACCCGATAAACTTACTTTTGCTTGAGGCCTAACATCCCGGCCTCAGGTTGGCAACGCACCATTACCATCTTTGGTGTCTCTGTGGTCTAGCGGTTCAGTTGTTGGACTTGACTGCATGAGGTCCTGGGTTCGAATACCGGGTCGAGCAACAAAAAGAAAATTGGGTTTTTCCAATTTTCTGATAAAAAAAATGTTGCTTGGGATCACATTGTGGGACTTAGCGTCTTCGGCTAGTCGTGGGAGCCATCGTTGTGTCTCTGCCTACCCTTCGGGGATATGGGGGTGAAGATGCTTTTTAAAATAGATGAAATGGTCAATACTTTACCAAATTTGTACCTTCGTTCTCCAAAAGTTTTCACTTCTAGATTTTTTACTCTCTGTATCAGTTAACAATTTTAAAACAACTTCAACTCCGGATATTGTTAACTATTATTTTTAGTGTATTGGCAGCTTCCTTATCAATCAAACATATTATATACATTTTTAATCACTTATCAGTCTATCGCGAAATTACAAATAAGTATCTAACATTAGAATTTGCTAATATTATGACACATATTAAATAATATTATAACAATTAATACATTATTAAAAACATCGTTTACTCCCAAGGTAATCATGAACGTTTTATTTATGAAATGAAATAAATTATAATGAACATAATTAAATTTTAGCATTTTTTGTGCTTCGAATAAATGTACAATTTTTTTAAAGATTTAGGGTAACTTATGATCGGAGTCGTACCTTCTTAGTGTTTTTTTCTTTAAAAAAGTTTAACAATGAATTTCACGGTCGGC
>NJDC01002942.1:268126-300307 GCA_002245475.1 Calephelis virginiensis | reverse complement strand
ACTTTTAAGCACAATACAATAAAAATATCACCATGTGATTTAAATTACATATTACTGTAAATGTCGTAAAAAAAAGTATCTTCACGCCCATATCCCCAAAAAGGTAGGCAGAGGTACAACCAGGGCACCCACGACTAGCCCAATTTCAATAACCTGTCTAAGATAAGAGATAGGGCTACTATAGATCGGTCACCAGGCAACCAATGTTATTTTTCAATAATGAACGTGTCGAGGCCCGGCCCGTCCCCTCTCTGGTTTTGTTTTTCTTAAACCTAATAAGGTACATCGACCATATTTAAACCCAGCAAGTTCAGAGACTTTTTCCCACTGTTGGTCCGGGCTCCTTTGCAGAATAGACCATCTGCCTTCTTGCCAGGCAGCTCGTAAAAGGCGAGCATAGGCTTACCGTCACTAATACCGTGATATCCTACTAGGTGGTAGAGTTTCGCAGTGACTCCTCCGGATTGGTACCACCTCCGTACCTATTCCTGCCGCCATAGCGTCCAATGCTTGCCGTTGACATGTTCCGGTTCGGAGGGTAAGGTAGCCCGTAAATCTATTTTCGCTCAAGGCCTAACATCCCGGCTTCAGGTTGGCAACGCACCATTATCACCTTTGGTGTCTCTAGGCGGCGTAAATTTCTTAACATCAGGAAATCCGTCTGCTTGTTTGAATGCCTTCCATTATCATAAAAAAAGACTTACTTGGATTTTGAATTGGTAAAAGTGACTTACTAGGTTTTAAAGTGGTCACAAGGTAGTATTTAGTGACATACTAGGTTTCGATGTTTTTATATCTCACCTTTTATGTGGCTTTAAGACGCTGGTGTTTTTTTATTAGGTTGAGACTAAAAAAATATATTGAAATAAAACATTTGTTGTTTAAAATGAGTTATTGAAATGGGACAGCCAAAGTAAGTACAGGTTGACAATTCCTAATTGAATAAGATTTTTTTTAACCCCCGATAAAAAAAGAGGTAGGTATGTTATAAGTTTAACGGATCTGTGTGTGTGAGTGTGTTTGTTTGTCTATATGTAGAATAATAGATGTTTAGTAATAGATGTTCAAAATATTCCATCATTTTTGTACCTATTACAAAAATTATTTTAGTTAACAAGAACATTTGAACCTACTTCTCATCCCATTGCCTTCGAAATCCCATTGAAATCAACGAAAATGCTTAATTTACTCATTGTAATTGAAGTCGGTTTTTGTCCAATAAAATTATTACGTAGGTAGGTAAGTACTGCAATGTTGATAGGTGGGTACTTAGTACGTTTTTCTTGTAATTAAACAACTAGGTACCTACACAGTTTTTTGTTCAAAAAAACCAATTGTCAAATCTTAATCATAATATCTTTAATAGGTAACATGACTTGCCTTTTTAAAATATTCGAAGCGCAGTAAAACTGCACAAAATGACTGCAATAAATTCATTAGGTAGGTACCGCGTTGCGATTTAATAATTTTAATTTCATCATGGCCTATATTTTCAAAAAAGGACTATCAAATTGGCTTGTTCTTCTCCGAGTAGGTAGGTACCTAATCACAAAACATACAGAAAAAGAGTCGGTTAAAATGAAAAACATAATAAACATATAGCGATGCCCAAAATGACAACCTTCTCTTTTTGGAGACGATTAATAAAACGCATCAAAATCCATTCCATTACCTACTCCAAATATGTATCTTTGAAGTAAGTAGGTAATCGAGTAACAGAACATAAAAAGCATAAGTAATACCTATACATGCAGTCGAATTGAAATACAATTTTTTATTAATTTTATGCCTACTATAATTTTGTTTTATAATTATATATATTTTATAATTTTTTATAATTTATAATTTTTTAATTTAATATAATTGCGAAATAAAGCGCAAATTAATTACTTCTTTAAGCAAAAACTACAAAAAACTTTAAGTAAAAAATTTGATTTAGTAGCAACTTCACACTAATATAGCTTTGCCATTATAAAATACATAAGATATTATATTAATCTCAAAAACTTCAAAAAACAGGCGATCGAGAGGTGCTCTCGTCGCCACAATTATGGAAGTGCTCGATATTTTAACAGGAGCTAAGCTAACGAGTTAAATGAAACCGCGTAAGGTTTACGAGGCTGCTCAAGGAAAGTGCGCCGCTAAGCCGTCGCAGCCACATCGTGGGCGATCGTCCGCAGCGCACGTTACAAGACGCATAGCCTGACAACGAGCGCGTGACGTCACGTGCTGTAAGACCTTCTAACTAATGCTAGTGATCTATGACCAGTAGTGGCATCACACTAAAGAATACACTTCCACTTTACTTACCAAACCAATAGTATATATACTCAAGAATATAAAAGTTTACATAATCGCGATTCTTATTTTTTGCAAAAAAAGTACAAATGTAATATAGAACTCACATTAACATAGTTATACAATTATTAATTAAATCTTGAGAAAGCTATTACAAACTTTTTATCTATTAATATAAATAATTTTGGTAGTGAAAATAATTATAAAATATTACAATGTGGCTTATGCGATTTTGCGCCATCTAGTGAAAATTATCAGAACTAACATTGTATAGGGTTGTCATAAATGGATAAGAAGCTTTTACAACGAAACATGAACCAACATTTTTGTAACAGATTAAAGCTAGGAACTTAGTTGTACTTGTACCTATGCAAATTGAGAAATTCTTGTTTAACTTTAGGTGACACCTAAAAATCGAAAATTGAACGAATTAATATTATGAGAATTAACCTACTTTATTTGCCTGTCAGCAGTAAGTCATTGTGTGTTAATACATTTCTTGTCTACTTATTTTTTATTTTTAATGTGTTTTTTTTATTTTTACGTGTGTTAAATATTTTTCATAAATTTACTGTAATTTTATTTTATTGCAGTGTTTCAATCTTCATCAACACATTTAACTGAGTTTTGTCAATCATAGTTACATAGTTCAAAGGTTTTTTTCTACCTTCTACTTACAAAATTCAGACTGCGATAGCCAATTTGCAGTTAAATTTATTATATTTTTAACCGACTTTACAAGATGGAGGTTTTCAAGTCGACGGTACCTACGTTTTATGTGTGTTTTTACGTTACTCGATGCCAATTAACTTTTTATAAATTTTAAAGAAAGAAAGAAAAAAAATATAGAAATTGAACATCACACAGGGCAAGTGCTATATAAAAATGCCAGACAAGTTTATTTTGGTATCCATTTAAATACTTTTATACAGGTATTAGAATCGTTGCCTACCCCCATAACACAAGCACATCATTTTCTTACTTTGGGGTTAGATTCCATTCGTGTAACTTGTCCAGAGATATTTATTTGTTAATTAATTATTGATGGATTTCGATGATTCTTGCAACGTACCAAAGTCATATTTCAGGGGTAACTTCATCTGAATTGGATCAAGATCCGATAAGTGGCTTTGGGATTATACTCAGATGCTATATGTTTTTTTTTATTTATTGACAACATAGACAATGCGTACTTTTGTTTAATGAGACGACGTGCTCAATGGGTGAGTAGGTACCTAAACCTACCTACACACTTTTTTATAACAAAACTTGTACTTTTTCACATACCAAGAGTTGTTAGGAGTTGTGGGTGGGACAAGGGAAAAGTTTTAAAGTATCTTCACGCCCATATCCCCGAAGAGGTAGGCAGAGGTACAACCAAGGCACCCACGACTAGCCGAAGACACTAAGTCCCACAATGTGATAGGTGGCAAGCCTATCGCCAACCGGGCACATTTCCAATCCCGACCAACATTATTTATTTTCCAATTTTCTTTATGTTGGCCGACCCGGGATTCGAACCCAGGACCTCATGCAGTCAAGTCCAACACCCGGACCGCTAGACCACAGAGGCGATAAAAAAAAGGTGTGAAAATAGAATTGTATCAAGTGAAGACGATGAAAAATATGAATTCAACAACAGCACATTGATGTACTTATGTTCTTGCAGTTTTGCTACTATAATCTACATACATAGGTAATTGCCTATTGACGACATAATATTAAAACTGAAGTCGGTTTTTACAGTTTTATTACTAAAACATACCTAGGTGAATTTGTTTTTATATAGTACGTCTATTAAAATTAATGTTGGTTGCAATTTTACGCGTAATATTTTTACTTTTTTTTTAGATTTCAGAAGGATTTGATCGATTTGTTATATCTAAACACCAAGATATGTGTATTTGTTAAGTAGTCATATTATTAAAAAATACATGAAATTTTTAATTTATTACTATTTAATTATTTATTTTGAAAGGTAAACGAGTAAATTTTCTATGAAAATTTGAAGCGTCTACCTGTTACCGTTTTTAATATTGAGAAAAAAAATACGAAAAAAACACGTTTATTGTATGTACCCCCCTCAATATTTTACTTTTTTAATTTTTAGTATTTGTTGTTACAGTGGCAACGGAAATACATCATTTGTATAAATTTCAGCTAATTCTAGCTATCACGGTTTATGAGATACAGCCTGGAGACATACAGACAGACAGATTTAGTAATATGGTCCGTTTTTGCCCTTCGGGTACGGAACCCTAAAAACGTAATGCATCCTAAATTGCAAAACAACGAAACATCATTTTGCATCAACGGAGATTATTATTTTCTGTTTGCTTAGGAAGAAGGTATGTCATAAACTTGAAAGGATATGTTGAAAACCTTTTAGGTTACCAAAGACTAGAAAGACAAATATTTACTGCTGCGTCTTAGTACAATTTATCAGAGCCTTTACGTTAATACGTTCGGTAAGTTACGTGTCGAATTCTATGACATTTTTGGTCTAAAAATATGTTTCTCTTAGTTACCAATAGAGGCGCTGTTCAACGTTTTCATACAAATAATTTACAGAGGCGGTAGCGAATGTAGTAAACTTGACAAGCCTCCTGGTATTAGGGCTCAGAACAAACTAAATGAATTACTGCAGAACATGAAATAAGGCCCGTTTCATCCGATAAACCCAAAAGATAGGGACATGATTTTAGTAATATACGAGTATGAACACCTGGCTGAACACTCTGCTCGCCCACTAGCCCGGTGACGTTGTAAAAGTCTTTAGAGGTACACAACAATAGTCATTTCGAAAAAAAAATAAACACTTAGGTTTTTTTCACGTCGTACCCTCGTGGTTTAAAATATTTTACCGATTTTTATGAAATATGAATAGATTCATTAATGTTTTAGGCTACACTAACTATTTATTTTATTTGCCTATATATCGTTTGGGATACCAACTGAATGAGAAGCAAATTTTGAGGTCTAATATCCTCATGGATTAAAAATATATAAAGCAACAGCAAATATGTGTAATTTTAATTGAAATTATTCATAGTGGGGTGATAATAATTAAACTTGTTTTCTTATTTTTGTTTTTTTCTGTTAATTTTGTTTTTATGATATTGCAAGGCAAACAAGTAGATGGATTTCCTGATGGTAAGTAATTTACGTCGCATAAAGAAACCAATGGTGGTAATGGGGCGTTGCCGACCTGAGACCGAAATGTTAGGCCTCGACCAAAAGTAAATATACCGGCTACCTTGTCCTCCGAACCGGAACAAGTCAAGGGCAAATATGCTGACGTTATGGCGACAGAAAAAGGTAAGGTAGCAATCCGGGTGAGTCGCTGCGAAACTTTACCACCTAGTCAGATATCACGGTGCTAGTGACGGTAAGCCAATGCTCAACTTTTACGAGCTGCCGGGCGGGAAGGCAAATGGTCTAGTCTGCAAATGAGGCCGGACCAATATAAGAAAAAACTAGTTAAACTTTTAAATAAAAACTTGATGGTTTATTATTTTGTAAGCAATAAAAACCTGTCGGTAGGCTCGTTTACTTGTAAAAAGTACAAGCCATATATATAAAGACAAGATAGACAAGATTTTGACAATGCGTTTCCAATTTGTAAAAAAAAAATATCTTCACGCCTATATCCCCGAAGAGGTAGGCAGAGGTACAACCAAGGCACCCACGACCAGTCGGAAGACACTAAGTCCCACAATGTGATAGGTGACAAGCCTATCGCCAACCGGGCACATTTCCAATCCCGACCAACATTTTTTTTTTATTAGAAAATTGGAAAAATCCAATTTTCTTTTTGTTGGCCGACCCGGGATTCGAACCCGGGACCTCATGAAGTCAAGTCCAACACCCGGACCGCTAGACCACAGAGGCGATCATCATAGATCGAGATAGATTCAAATGTGTAGATGTTAATAATCCCGTATATCCCGTAATACCCTTCTAAAGTACAATAACGAACATTAACAAAATTGTGACCATTACAATAGCATCTTTGGTAAAATTGTAATACACTTCTAACAATCTGTATAGCCATCTGCTTTACTGCATCCAATTAAAAAAATAACAATCAAAGAAAATAGATTAATTCTTTCTAAAAGCTTTTATGTCCTTCTAGGAACAATGTCAAATATTTTCTTCAGTCGAAGGTCGGGCTGCCATTCAGGTACTGTAATGTTAATAAGACCTGAGGAAATAACACAAATAGTTTTATAATGAGTAACATTTGTAATTGAACCTGGCTATACCTGGTTGAAAGTTTCAGGTCAGGGTCAAACCGTATCATTTTCGTTTTAAGGACGAATAACTTACTAATGCGCTCCGTTTGCTCTTTCATAGTTATTTTTGACCGACTTCGAAAACAGGAGGTTCTTGGGAGGAGTAGGTATGTTTTTTTAGATATTTTCTTGTATGTTTGTTACAAGATTGTTCCTTCAACAACGAACCCTTTGATAGTTTTCCTATGGAAAGGTGAGTCATGATTCCGAGGTGGTCCCATAATAATTTTATAATGATCCAAATAGTGGTGTTTGAGTTTATACCTACTTAATAATGCTTATTCATTTATATATATATATATATATATATATATATATAAATGAATAATTAAGAATATGATGATTGGCGAAATATGATGATACCGTCTCGGAATCTTTAGCTACCTTCAAAAAACTCTTATCACGACGTGTTATTCTGTCTGAAGTTAATTAGAGTCGGTTTTCTGCAGTTTCGTTGCGCTATAATTATAATGTGGTAGAACCCAGCGCAGATAGAGATAGTAGAGTTTCACAGCAACTCGCCCGGATTAATATAACACTATTAGTGTGACGATAAGAATAGGTAAGACGTTGAATCCCTTCCTAGATAAGTTGATAAACAAAACTCTGAAAAAACCAGTAGTCAACCGGTCAATGGTCATTCTAGAAAAGGAACACAGACTAACTGGGTAGAAAACTGTATATCTATGTTTGTCTCTTATACCTAAAATTCATATTGAGAAAGAGGTACCATTAAGAGACACATTTGTATGGAGACCATGTATCCACACATATATTATTTATGCGAATACGTTTGTTGAATATCCAACTACTTGGATCTGCATCGCTGTAAGCATAAATAGCTAAGAATTGAGGTCAGATCTTATGCATACATACATACAAGTAGTAAGTTAGCTATACATTATAATAATCCTTAAATAAAAAACTTTTAATAACCCTTCACAAAATACAACATGCTATGAAGCTAAGAAACATTTCAGCCTTGTCAGAGCCCTCACCATGAGTTTACGGCTTGTCAAGTTTACTATACTCGCTGCCGTTTCTGTACATTATTTGTATGAAAACTTTGAACAGCGCCTCTACCGGTAATTTAGAGAAACATATTTTTAGACCAAAAGTGTCATAGATTTCGACACCTAGGTTACGGAACGTAATCTGTACCAACTTATGGTAAAGGCTCTGCTGTCAGCTTTCAAACAAAAAAAACGTATCTAAATCTGTCCAAATCTGTCCACGCATTCAAAAGTTAACCCCTACAGAAAAAGAGGGATGTTACAAGTTTGAATTTTAAACGGATGGATCGATGTTATTGCTGATTTTTATGTTTAAAAGCTGACTCCTTAGCTACTTTACATCTTAGTTTTGTAAAGGGTCATAAAATATTGTGTTATAAAATTTCGTACCCTCTTATGTCATATTTGAGTTCATTAATATTGTGGTTGCAATATGACGCTAAGAACAACGACAACACCCTTTATGACTTACCAAGATATAGTAAAGACTTTTCCCTCCATGAATGATACGTTTCCTTATCATTTACCCCAGGTAAGAAAACCAAGAAGCTGGTAATCTCATCTTGCGGCCAATAATATCCACAGATACTGATAGGCTTTCTTAAGAATTGTTGCTAAGTTATTTTTGTAAATCATTGAAAAATAACTGCGGCTGCCTTTTAACTGATTCAAAGTAACCCTATCTCTTATCGTAGACAGGTTATTAATATCGGTCGTTAGAGGAATAGCAAAACTCATGATCTCTAACACAAGCGGCATGAATTCGTGTAGACCAACCGATTTTTATAAGACAATGCCATTTTTGTTGTCTAATATGGACCAATTCCAATGACCTATCCGCAATTTGAAATAAGCCTAATAGAGTCTTGTTGTTAGGACATTGTTGCTATTTTTTTAAAACAGTGGTTGCCTGGTAACTGATCTAAAGTAGCTCTAGGAATACTTTGTTGCAGTCTTACAAATTATGTTTCTTCAAGTAATAAATAAATAAATATCTCTGGACAAGTTACACAAATTGAATCTAACTCCAAATTAAGCAAATTATATGCTTGTGTTATGGGTGTTAGTCAACGATACCAATACATAGAAATGCTTAAATAAATATCAGAATAAATTTAATAAACACCTACACCTGGAAATGCAGACATCTTAATGTTCATAACACAAATAACTGTCCCCGTTGGGAATCGAACCCGAGCCTCGCGGTTGGTCAGTGTAGTTAGACGTGTACGATAGCCACTCGACCAACGAGCTAAATCTGCTAAATTCGTATCATATAAGTTTAGATTAGTCGAAATTGAACTGTGCAGAAATTTCTTAGATCTCCTGTCTTACATGTAATTTATAATAAACTAGCTGCCTATTCCGGCTTCGCTCGGGTGTTAATTTTTTTGATTATAAATTGAGATGTAAGCTATCGTATCTTTCAAGTTGGATCAAACTGCACACGGTGTGCAAATTTGATTCAAATCGGTTAAGTAGTTTAGGAGTCCATCGCGGACAAACAACGTGACACGTAATTTATATATATTAAGAAGCTAAATCACTTGAAGAAACATAATTTATAAGACTGCAACAAAGTATTCCAGTCCGCTTAATTAATCTGAAGCTCAACTTGCTTGATACTGGGAAATTTTTCCACTATTCAATTAAAAACTTGCCCAGCTGTTTATCATTGCTTTATCTTTTTATTTTGATGTTATAATTTCCTTGCTCTTATATTTTAACTCTCAGGATTTCCAAATGCACATTGTGCAAATTTGCATCGAAATTTGTCCATTGAAACGAAAATTACCTACCATATACATATTAATACCAGCGGTGAGTAAATATATATTGTCTTTGGCAATATCATATACATTTTTTATCTCATTTGATTGGATGCTTGGAATCAGACGAACTGCAGAAGATAGTAGATTGGACGAAGACAGATATGGCGGTCCTGGCTCATACCTTAATGAACACCAGAATAATAATAATAAATACGTTCTTTGTAATTGTTATAATGTATCGAAAATCTTATAAACTTTATACCTAGTGGTCAGTTTATTAATAAATAACAATAATGATGGGAATATCAATTAATTTATTATCATAACAATTACAAAGAACGTATTTAACGTTCTTTGTAATTGTTATGAAAATATAGTATACAAATAATACAAAGAACGTATTTAACGTTCTTTGTAATTGTTATAATGTATCAAAAATCTTATAAACTTTATACCTAGTGGTCAGTTTGTTAATAAAAATAGTGATGGGAATATCAATTAATTTATTATCGTTAAAAATATAACCAAATTTTTGTATATTAGAACGAGTATGAACGAACGTTATCGGGTAAGTTATTTTTTTAATAAAACGTGAATATAAATGTTTACTTTTGCAATACGAACTTCAAATCAGCAACATTGCGTGCCCCTAGTACAGTAAAATTTGTTTAAACACTCGCTGAGCCGGTGAACTTCGTATCAGGTGACATAAACAGCTACTACCAGTTTGTGCGGATTAAAGCATTATTTTTCCTACATTTTCTGTAATTTTGCGGTTTCAGATTTCATAAGAACCTTCTCCTGATATTATTTAAGAAAACAAAAAAAAGGATTACCAAAGTTAGTCCATCCACACATAAACTTTGAATAGACACCCCAATTTTGTTGTTCAAATAAACAAAGATACAAATCATTTGGCTGTAAATATAAATAAATAATAAATATCTCTGGATAAGTTACACAAATTAAATCTAATCCCAAAATAAGCAAATTATATGCTTGTGTTATGAGTGTTAGTCAACGATTCTAATACATAGAAATTCATAAATAGATACAAGAATAAATTTAATAAACACCCATACCAGGAAATGCAGACATCTAAATGTTCATCACACAAATGCCTGCCCCCGTCGGGAATCGAACCCCAGCCTCGCAGTTGGTCGGCGTAGTTAGGCGTGTACGCAAGCCACGCGACCAACGAGAATAACATCCTCCTTTTGGGAGTTGGGTAATAAATGATATCAAAAGCAACAAAAACTTTAAAACAAGCACTAACAAAGCCTTGTAATTTGCCAAGGTTGTCATTTTACCTTCTTTTTGTCGATTACACGATACCACAATGGGCGGGCAATGGTTGGAGGCGTTAATAGTGGTTATACTTTATTTATAACGTAATTGGAATAATTTGTCTCTGTGGTCTAGCGGTCCGGCGTCGGACTTGACTTCTTGAGGTCCAGGGTTCGATCCCCGGGTCGGGCAACAAAAAAATTAGAAAATGTAATGTATTGGATTTGTGCCCGGTTAGTAATGGGCTTGCCACCTATCACATTGTAGGAGTGCCTTCGGCTAGTTGTGGGTGCCCTGGTTGTGCCTCTGCCGGTATGGGCGTGAAGGTACTACTACCTATTTGTTTTAAACTTATCTGTTAAGAAAGGGTTATGCTTTAGCCAGGAAAATTAGTTTCATTACTTAATATTAAAACTAACATAATCCATCTAAAGATGGGACGAGTCTTAGGGTTTTATATTGGGGTTATTTATGATTCAGGTGAGGACGAAAAAAAAGTTTAAAAAAAAGTATTTGTGAAACTTTAAGACAACAGGAAAAGTGCTGAACAATTTAGATGCAGTAATACTGCCATAATTTAAGCCCAGTAAAACTAAAAAAAATCGACTTCGATATCATAAGTATTTTTCATGCCTAGGATTTCATCATCAGATCCAGACTTGATGACAATGGGATAACCTTGGAAGCTTGGAACCTTTCAAATTAAAATAGATTTTTTTTAAATCGGTTTAGAAATGAGGGAGAAAATTAGCATACTTTTAAAAAGTTAAGGAGTTGAAAATATAACCTCCTGATTTTTCGAAGTCGGTTAGTTGGAAAAGTAACCGATTTCGACTTCACTATTATGTAATTAATCTAGGCAAGCACTTAAAAAAGGGTAATTTTTTGGGTTCACTGAAAGAAATTTCTGCAATTTGCAATTTTTTCTGCTCACCTTTTGTTTTTTTATTTTTTTTATGTTATAGGAAGGCAAACAAGCAGACGGATTTCTGATGGTAAGAAATTCACGCCTCCTAGAGACACCAAAGGTGGAAATGATGCGTTGCCAACCTGAGGTCGGAATGTTAGGCCTCGAGCAAAAGTAAGTTTACCGGCTACCTTATCCTCCGAACCGAAACACATGTGTAAACATATATATGCATTTTTATTTTTAATATGTTTTATTTAAATATATGATTATAGAAAGTATAGAATAAATTCACTTGTCAAATTGTAAAATGTAATGTCACTTTAAGAGCTTTTAACAAGAAGACGGGTTTCTGACAAATTAAAAACTACATACATACATACATACATATGTACATACATATCTTCACGCCAAGTCCCTTACGGGGTAGGCAGAAAGTATCGAGTGCCAGACCTCACGATCCTGACAAACCTGTCTTGCTTCCTTCACATTCATAACACTTTTCATACAAACACGCCGGTTTCCGAGACTCTTGACACCACCTTCGGATAACATCCGATTGATCTGATCGTGAAATGTCAGCCTTGGTCTCCCCGGGTACCTTCATCCATCCACATTCGCATTGTATATCTGCTTTGTCAATCTTTGATCTGTCATTCTTTCCACATGTCCGAACCAGCGGAGCATGCCCTTTCGCATTTTAACACCAACACTTTCTTTCAATTCCACTCTTTCTCGGTTCTCACTGTTACGAATGCGGTCAGCGAGCGTTACACCACATATTTTCCGTATTGCTCTCATTTCGACCGCATTTGTCCTACTTTCATACTCTTTCTGACATACCCAAATCTCGCTTTCATACAGTAACGTTGGAATAAGCACAGAATTATGCAAAGCGAGTCTAGCTTTTTGACTCAAAACTTCGCTTTGGAATAGCTTACCCAACGTTCCATTCACACTATTCTCTGCACTCACTTTCCTCTCTACATCCGCGGTGTACCTTCCATCCCTGCTCAAAGCACAACCAAGATATACAATTTCAATCACTTGCTCCAGCACTACATCATCTACCAAAACTCTTACATCCGTTCTGGCTTTCATCGCATTCAAATGTAAGCCCCTTTCTCTAGAATCTATTTCCACAACTGTGACCAGTGCTTGCAGCTCAGATCTTGTAGAGCCCAAAAGTACAGCATCATCTGCATAAAGCTGGCAGTTCACCACTTGGTCACCCATACGCATTCCCACATTCAATGATCTTAACCTTTGAAGACATTTGTCCAAATATAAGATAAACAAGCGCGCTGACAACACACAACCCTGCTTGACGCCAATATTAACATCAAACCAAGGCGATATGTTGCCATCCACCCGCACGCATGCTATACAGTCTGAATACATTGACTCTCCCATAATCTGGCAAAATGTCTCAAAGTTCCTTACGTACAATCCTATCAAACGCTTTTTCGAGTTCAAAAAAACCGCAGAAAACCTTCTGACCAACAGCCAGATGCTTCTCTACAAAGTTGCGGAGCGAAAACACTGGATCCGTACATCCTCTTCCAGACCTGAAACCGCCTTGAGCCTCCCACAATGTTCCATCGGACATCCCTTGCATCCTCCTTTCAACTATTTTTCCATACACTTTTGATGCTAAACTGATCAAACTAATGGCCCTGTAACTAGTGCAGTCCATGCGTGAAACCTTGCCTTTATACAAGGGCACGATGACCGCACGTCGCCAGTCTTCGGGTACTCTGCCGGTCTTCCAACATTTGTTACAAAGAACCCAGAAAGAGTCCCGGACGGCAGGACCATCAAGTTTGATCATCTCAGCGGTAACCATATTTACTCCCGCAGCCTTACCATATTTCATACTTCTTATCGCCCATTCAACTTCTTCCATCATTATGCCGCCAGATGCCTCCGCTATTTCCGAGTCATTTGAGTGCTCGGACCCAGCGGCAGCATCTTGGGCACATTCATACATATCTCCATAAAATTCACTCCACCGTTTTAACACGTCATGCGTGCTTGTAAGAATATCATCACTCTTAGACTTCATTCTATTCATTCTGGAGGTTAAAAACTACAGACTAGGTATACTCTAATCGCCTCTGTGGTCCAGCGGTAAATCGTCGAAATTGACTTCTTGAGGTCCCGGATTCCATCCCTGGGTCGGGATAACAATGTGTGGGACTCAGTGTCTTCGGCTAGTCGTGTGGGCCTTGGTTTTGCTTCTGACTACCTCTTATGATATGGGCATGAAGATACTTACTTACTTACAGATTATACTCAAAAACTGTATGTGTTTGAAGACATTTATTTGATTTAACAAAAAATATTAGCAGTAGCGTATTAAGAGTTTTGGAACTGAACATTTTTGAAAATATTAGCGTTCTGCACTTCTTCTACACATAAACTATAAGTGTGCCAAATTTTATGCTCCTGCGTCAGCACAATTTTCGTAAAAAGGGGTCAAAAGATTTGGCATCACGTATTAATATATAGATCATTTTACAAAGTCATGGTTTCGTGGCAGCCAAGTCGAGCTGGTAGAGCTGCAGGTTTTAGCTAGTTTCATAAAGGGTATCGGCAACTGCACCGCCGTGTTTACAAACAAAAAGATCAACGTACGCCAAGTAGGTTAAGCAACGAGCTTGCGATCAGTATTGCGCGGGTCGTGGTTCGGTTCGACTACCTCCAAAATAAAGGCTAACCAGAACCTGTTTTATTTAAGCATACCTACCTAATAAATGTCTGATGTAATCATTTTTAACATGCTTTCACATTTTTTATTAGAACAAACATGTAGAACAATTTTATTAACAAGTAGGTTTTAGGTGGTTAGGCACCGATCGAAAATGGATATCATAGATGATACTGGTGCGTTATTACAAGGCCGAGATCTAAGGCTATTTAACCGACTTTAAAAAAGTAGGTTTTAATACAAAAAGCTACCAGGTAGACTAAATCCCCTACTTGTTAAGGATAGTACAATGTAACCTAGGTCGCCTGACTTAAAGGCTTAACCTTCCCAAATCAGGCTAACAACGTACGATAACATCTTTAGTGCTTAAAGAAGAACTTTTATACCATTAGAAAATCCACTCACTTGTTTTCTTTCCTAGATTATAAAAAAAACTATATCACTTCCACCAAAACTTTACTATCTCTTCCATGCTCTACTTATTCTATAAAAATACCATAACTAATTATTGAATGTGGGTCATTACAAATTGAGGACAAGAAAGTAACCATAATCAAAGATTAATTTTAAGAAAACCGTTATGTTGCTAAAAATTAGGTTCTTTTCGTGTTTAATTGCATATTTAAGTGATAGACCAGCACCAAATCGTCAACCTCGTACGGTCAATAAAGATAGGCCTTCTAGAGCTTTGTTGCTAAGCTATTTCTGTTAATCACTAAAAAATAACACTGGTTGTTTGGTAACTTATCTAAAGTAGACCTATCTCTTATCTTGGACAGGTTATTAATCTAGGTCGTAAGTAGATGAATATTGGATATTATATATTTGTATGTACCTATATTGATTATCTGTAACAAATCACACATTTTTTTAATAAGACCGCCAGTTGTACTCTAACATTAATTTTGAGATCTGATGTATATTTCTTGATGGTCTGTATATCTGTATAATTATAATTTAACTAAATTTTAATATTACGAAAATAAACTTACTTTTGCTCGAGGAATAACATCCTGACATCAGGTTGGCAACGCACTATTAACATCTTTGGTCTCTCTAGGCGGCGTGAATTTCTTACCATCAGGAAATCCGCCTGCTTGTTTGCCTTCCTTTAACATAAAAAAATAAAAAGTGTTTGTATTGATTAATTAAAAAAATATTGATTAATTATTTTTACTATATTTAATGTTCAAACTGATAGTCATGTTTGTACAAGTACCAGCCGACTCTATTGTGATGTTGAGACAAAAAGAAGACTAGGGGCTGTAGGTCAAGGTCTAATCTGTTTCTACTGAAAGTTATGTAAACCTATAACCGAAACATCCGTATAAACATACACATTTTAGAAGGGATTGTACTTTTCTTTGTTACAAGGTAAGGAACAAGCAGGTGATTCTTCAAATTCAAAAGGTTAACTTATACGAGTGTAAAACTACCGGCTACAATACTCTTCATCTCGGAATACAATAATAGCGAGCACTGATGTTATGACAGTTTAAACAAATAAGATAATACTCCAACACTTCCCGGCTAGCTGCTGCAAAACTTTATTCCCCGCGTTGGTCCGGGTGCGCTAAGTAGAATAGACCAGACCTCTCTGTCAGACAGGTCGTTAATGGCGAGCACTGGTTAAATATTCAAAATCACTTAGACTACTGGTGGTAGAGAGCTGTGCAGCAATTTTTCTCGGGTAGGGAACCACCTTTTACCTTTTCCAACCAGCATAACGACTATGTCATGTCATATCCGGTCTGGAGGGTAGGGTAGCAGCAGGTACATTAGACTAGCAATCCCGGACACAGAATGACGACGCACCTTTAACATCTATGGTCTCTATAGGTCACATTTATAGTTTAAGAGCCATATAATTCTTTGCTGAACTTTAACATAAAAAAATCACCTTGTTGCTTGCTTCTAGTAAATATTGTAAAATAATTGACAATAGTATCGATTGTACTGTTAACAAAATTCGTTTACAGCGTACAACGAACGGTTAAGCGACAATGGAAGAAAGCGACTATCAATTTGCATAGCATTCGGCTCAAATGAACCTACTGATATCCCGCGGCTGCGACTCACCGATGGCCTACTTAGACATGTATTATTGTAACGAACCCATTTCTCGGGTCCACGACCACGACCGCCTGCTCCGCGGTCGACACACTTCGCTCACAAAAGTTTCTCCGATAGAGAAACCTACAATATCTAATAGCTCCAACATCCGTCTATGCAGATTTCCAGAGCAAACTCCAAGATGACCTAAATAGAACAAAGCGAACAACATATAGAGAAAGGCGGTTTATATAGTTAACCCTGTTTGCATAGAGCCTTAATTTGCCTTTCGTTTTGAATTCAGGTCATGTGTAGTTAATTTTTGGTTAGAAAACTGAAAGGAAAAAACTTGCACTTATGTTAGAAAGCGTAGACATTTCTCCATAAAGCCTAGAAAGTGTATAGGAAGAAAGTGAAGATACGGGGAAAAAGTGCATGGAGCTGTAAGAATGCAACGTCGCTCTGACAATACTCGATCTAAGCTCATGTATCTAGTCTACTGCCACTTTTTCTAACAAGTGAATCGCGTTCATTTCTATACTCACTAGTTTCCTATTTATATCATTGAGCTCATTTTTACTTTCTTTTTTGCGTTCACTCTTATTTGTATCTTAGTAATGGCTGAAAAACATTTTAATTAATGAAAACAACAGCTTCATTTTAATATTTGTTTCGTTTGTTAAAATTGCATTGATGTCGATAATAAACCAAATTTGACTGTTATCAAGTTAGAATATTTTTAATATACATGTATTAATTTTGAATTAGATTCATATTTATTACTAAGTAGTTGTCCCGGCGATTTTCGTGCCACCCGGCAATGTGTAAGGTAAAATAAAAATGTTGCTTTTCCTGCTTTCCTCGCAGTTTTTTCCACGTTCTTTTGTTTTCAGCCTTTACACATCCACAAAAAAATCAAAACAAAAATGATCCAAATAGGACCAGTCGTGTTGAAATTATACGGTATATTTCGACAATGCAATTTAATTTTTTCATTGGACATGACAAAGAATCATCAATTACTTTTATACTGTATGAAGTATGCAGGTGTAAAAGACTACATATTTTGAAAGCATTAAAAAAGCCCACTTTAGCGGCAATTTCGACGGAAAATTTCAATAAGAACTAAAAGTAATTTCTCGAAGCCCTAGAAACATTATACAGCTATAACTAAATTTCAATCACCGCTTCATTGTTATGGTATATCAAAAACTTTTTTAGTTTTTGGCTTGTATATGAGTATCTAACATTACTCAGTTTTAATTAGTTTACATCAAGTTTAGTACTCGATTTTTCAAAATCTTAAACTATTCAAAATAAGTCAGACGTTGTTATAATTAGTCAGGTCAGGGTCTCAGATGAAGAGGTATTATCCTTACCTAAGCTCATCACTTGAGATTTGGCAGCATCGAAAAAACACACTTTGAAAACATTTATGAATATTTCACTTATTCACTTTGACTTAACAAAATATTGCAAAAGCCATAAATGTTAACTAAATGTACCTACTCAATATGTACACGAAATTCAATTATTATAAAAAAACTACGTCCATCTTTAGTTTTAATTCCCCCAAAATTCTTTGCCTTTTGTACTTATAAATGTATTTAAGGTAATAACGGTATAATAAATTTAATGTTGCCACTTTAGTAACTGTGCTAAAAGGATAAATTGTTAGATAATGTCAAATAAATGATAATCATTCATATTATTATGATACTGGTTAACATATTAAATGACTAGATGTTTACCTGCGACTTCATCAGCGTAGCACAAATTTTATACTCGCGTCCCCCATTTTAGTTATTTCAGAGTTCATTTTTGCAAAAGAAGCTTAAGTTTGAACTTGAGGTAAAGACTGAACTATGTGCAGTGAAAATATAATAGGCATACGGACAGACAGACTTTCTCATTCATGATATGCATTCATAGGATGCAACATACATTCAAATACCAATATCTGTAAGTTTAACTAAATATTTTTTTAGAGAAAGAAAAATTTAACCTTAGACAGTATTTGACTCGGACCCTTCGTTTCTCACGGAAAGTGGCAGTGCAGGTTTAAAATCCGTGTAAAGGTTTTTCTTTTCCTTTCTTTATAAATCGATAAAAACTTTTCTTTTTTAGTAATGTGCTAACATTGAAATATCTAGAAAAAAGCAAGTTACATTGTGTAGGGATGTGACGACCTAATTAGACGCTTTCAGAGTAGTCTAGCAAATTGTTAATACAATCAATGAGACTAGTTGATAGATTGCTTTGATAACTTGAAGCTGGAATCGTAACATCCTACGTAACTAAAACTACCCAGTTCTTCCGTGTTGGTCCTGATCCGCTGAGTAGAATAAAGTATCTCTGATTTTGTCATGTTCCGGTATTGAGGTTAAGGTAACCGGTTGACTTGCATAATAGACCTAATATCCTGGCAAAACCCCCAAGATAAAAGCATCTCCATAGGCAGGTGGAGGTTGTCAAAAACTACAAGAAGCTCATCAGTCCTCAAGTTGGCAAAGCACCAAACCTTGAAGTTCAAAGGTGACGTGTAGTTCTTACCAACAAGAAACCTTTTTAATTCCATAAAAAATAATGATCTAACGCATCAAAATACTTAACAGTCGTTAATCTTAACCGTACGCAAGTTAAAAGCAGAAATTGTACATTTATTAAGAAAGTGAAAAGGAAATAATAATCATGTTAACGTAAGCGTGATTCACGCGAGACGCAGATACATGCCGCAGTTACACTTATGACCACTATACACATTCGGTTAAGTTCTTGTACTAAGCGATTTCCAGTAGTCGCTCTTTATACATTGGTATATTGAAATCTAAGCGTGATGCTTAAAGCAATATTATTTTTAAACACAACGCTTCAACTAAAAATCTTTTTCTTATATCAAACATTTTTTTTAGAAACATTAATACACCAGATTGTGCTTTCTGAGAGTCGCTATAATTACTTGAAATGTACCTAAAAAATCTAGAGTTGACTCGTTATCTGCTATAAAACTACTTGAAAATATACCATTTTGAAATAAAAGATTTTTTTTTCAAATTCATCTAAGCATTTTTAAGAAACGGGAAGCATTTCTAAAAACTATTCCAACGAGTAAAGAACCTCCTCTTTTTCTTAAAATCGACTGAAAAAACGATCCAACTACAGTTTGCGGTATTCGAGTAACTATTGCCCTAATACCAAATTATTTTATGTTAGCGCTATTTCGCCGTAAGCCAACACTGCCTACTTTGCCAACAGATCGAACATCTTGGTCTAACGTGTACTGTGGCCATTATATGTTCACATTAGCATTTTTCTACTACTCTTAGCTTTAATGCGTATGCCTATAAATTATCCACCAGGAAAAACAATGTCTCGTTTATTTGATATTTTAATGACGTTTCTTATGTCAGTTCCGTTAAATAGTTCGAATGGCCGCATGCGACGCAGTATTGAGAGAAATTATAAGTATAGACTCTGCACGACAAAGATACGGATGAAATTTAATTAATATTCAATAAAAATATCTTATAGGTAGTGGTATTTGTGACATAGAGATGTACTGACTACCAGGTAGGTAGTACCTAGCTATAGAACACTATTTTAAAAGTAGCTTTTTTCGAATGAACAAAATCATATTTACAAAAAAAGTATCATATATTTATATTACAGTTACCTACATTTCTTAAATACATATATAGGGAAACATACTATGTAATTCTTATCTCTTGTCATATACTGATCTTTAATTTATTCTGAAACCTTAAAACCTTCTGTTAAACAAATCTTTAGGAAAAGAATTTGATAAATGTTAATAACGCTGAAGTTTTTGTTTAAACCAGTAGCAAGTATTTATCTCGTAAGTAGACTGAACAACTTACTGATAAATACTGTAATTTAAATAAATGCGAAATTTTAAGTTGATCTTTAGTATATAATATTTACAATTGGGAAACCACACAACATATTTTACTTTTACACATTCTTGTAAAACACGATAAGTTTATTAAATTTCTAACAAAAATATTGAATAAATTCACCAAACCTTACGTTTTGGCATATAATAAAAAAAATAAAAAAAAATCATTCGAATTCGAATTTCAAAATCGAAAATTTCGAAATCGAATTTAATTATCTATTATTTTACTTTTGGTTTTGTCCTTTTACGTAAATTAAGGGGTCAAAAGTAGTTTTGTTAAATAACAAAAAAATTTAATCACACAAAATTTTATTCTAGTAATGTTATTGATTATTAAAAAAATTATACAAATTAATATCACAAAAGGTCACCTACAATTTCTAATTTTATTTGCAACTCAAAATCAACAAATTATATGTAGGTTGAATATTATAAAAAAAACTAGAAATCAGTCTATAAACGTGCATACACATAACAATTTATATACTAAAGTGAATCTAAAAGCTTAGGCGATACTAAGCTGATGGGAAAGCCGTCGTTAACCAGCGACGTCGAGAGAAAGAGTGTAAGGTAGAAAGATGGGCTGGGGCATTTCACCGGGGGGTCAACGCTCTCGGTGTACTGTCGCTGATTGCCCCAATTGCAATATGTGGGTCTAGGCCGGCGTTCGTCGACCCATGTGACATACTTCGCGGCGCTTGATCAGTGCTTTCACGCTTGCAGGGTGGGGAGGCTCAGAAAGCTAAGAAATTACAGTACATAGACAATATAGACGAGAGCACGCTTTGTGTAAGTACTATACTTTCTTTTAGTTGTCTTAAAGAGGAAAGATTTCTTTGTAGATTTTTATTTTCTATGAGAGCTCAACGATCAAGGACACGGTTATCCTGTTGATAAAAAACAACCTTGGCCTAGACACACCATTGATGTTATAGATGCGTTGCTGTTCTGTAGCCGGGATGTTAGACCTATTGTGCAAAGCTACCGGCTACTCTGCCCTTCAGACCGGAACATGATAGAGTAATAATAGCGGCAGGAATATCCCCCGTGTTGGTCCGGGCTCCTTTGTAACATAGACCATCTGCCTTCCTTGCCAGGCAGCTCGTAAAAGGCGAGCATAGGCTCACCGTTACTAGCACCGTGACATCTGACTAGGTGGTAGACTTTAGCAGCGACTCGCCCGGATCGGTACCACCGCCTTACCTATTTCTGCCGCCATAACGTCATGACGTGTTCCGGTTCGGAGGGTAAGGTAGCCGGTAAACTGACTTTTGCTCGAGGCCTAGCATCCCGGCCTCAGGTTGGCAACGCACCATTACCACCTTTGGTGTCTCTAGGCGGCTTGAATTTCTTAACATCAGGAAATCCGTCTGCTTGTTTGCCTTCCAATATCATAAAAAAAAAGAATAGGTAATATCGTGAATCCTCATCAGGGTAAGTTGCTGTACCAGTGATTTTATTGATAATGATTACATAACGTGAGCTCAAACGGTCTGGGAGAAAGGCCTGGTGTATTCAATAAGCAGAGGTAGACCAACACGGGGAACAAATGGATCTAAACCTAAAACTTATGAAAACGGAAGTGATGCCCATGTGCCAGTGTGAAATAAACTAGTAATTATTGACTCCTAGGTTGTAACATATTCCTGCTGCCATGACATCAGTGCTCAACAATGTCGTATTGTAATGTGAAATATCGAGGAACTGGGAAACTTGTTTACGCAACAGGACTTATTCTGCTGCTCTTCTGGGTAGCAATGTATAAATATTTTAGTGTCTTTATTGTTTTAAAAAATTGGTGTATATGTTTGCTTTTTAGTCCCCTGAAAAAGAGTTTGGAAGACACCACGCAATTGGAATCACGGGCAGAGCGCGTTTGGGGCTTCCGCCCAGGACGCTAGGTACAAAGGGACGCCTCTGCCCTCATTGAGCGAGGGTTTCTTGTAAATTCCCTAAGTTTAGAAAAAAAGTTATCATGATAGAGAGATTATAAATTTGATTTGTAAGTACGAGTAGGTACCTTTTAGTGCATTTTTTATGTTTTGACTTTAATCGATGAAATTGAATTTTGAAAGGTATTAACAGGGCTCCGTAGAACTTACGCCCTAGGCCAGCCTTTCCCAAAGTGGGCGATAACGCCCCCTTGTGGGCGCTGGAAGCCTAGAGGGGGGCGGTATA
This sequence comes from Calephelis virginiensis, assembly GCA_002245475.1. NCBI lineage: Eukaryota > Metazoa > Arthropoda > Insecta > Lepidoptera > Riodinidae > Calephelis > Calephelis virginiensis. The sequence goes on along the minus strand of NJDC01002942.1, from coordinate 277,879 downwards.
AATCTTGAAAACAATGTTTTTTTTAAACTAGGCGCAACAAATATGTTATTGAGGTTATTGACAAGAAAAAAACGAGGGGGGGGCGCTACAAAACAAATGATTTTTAAAGTGGGCGTTACATGAAAATAAGTTTGGGAACCTCTGCCCTAGGCGGTGTTAGTGCTGCAAACGATACTGATTAGTTTATTGGTAGACAGTAATGTATAACAGGAAAATATCTTTTTATTTGTTGTAAGTATAATCAAAGACAATATATTTACTAATCTCTGCTATAATGAAAACAGCCATTATATGTTTTTTTGTTATTATTATCTGCATATTTACCTACTCATTAACGCCTCTGACTATAAAGAATGAAAGTTTACGGCAGTCGAATGTCATATAATCTCAGAAAGTGTTGTTTTATGGAGCTTCTTGGTCTTTGCTTATCTAGAAAGTAGATAAATAGAATTATTGAATGCAGTCATTTCTAAAGGTTTATCCATATACGTACGGTATATGGACAATTATATTTAGACTTCTGTAGTTTGTACCGAAGTGTTTTTAACTGACTCCAAAAAAGATAATTAAAAGCTATGTACACTACTACTATTTAAATTATACGTTTACACTTTTTAGAATTTATATTTTTATTTTTAAATTGGCTGACCTAATCTAAATTTAAGCGAAATGATTAATTATGTGTAATAACAACTCTATATAGAAATCTTTAAAATACATTTGGATTTCCGAAGCTTTACGAATACAGCCGAAGCGTATAATTTAAATAGTACTGTATTTTTTTTAATTATTTTTTTTAAATTAAATACTACTGTACGGTCGTCTATTCGTTTTTTTTATATGGCGATTACTCTACGAATTATGAATAGATTTTGAAGATTATTTTATCGTATCGTAGGAAATAATTTAGGATTTGTCAAAACAAATATAATCAAGGTCCAACTTGTGGTTTTCGAGTTATGGTTAATGAATATTGGCGTGAAGATACTAAGCTCTAAGGTATATCTTTTGAATGCGTAGTTGATATGGCATTGAAATTAGTATCGGTCTTGTGAGGTTATACTGTAATTGATTTTTTTTTTATGATATTGGAAGGCAAACAAGGGGACGGATTTTTTTAATGATAATGGAAGGCAAACAAGCAGATCTATTTCCTGATCGTAAAAAAACTCACGCCGCCTAGAGACACCAAAGGTGGTAATGGTGCGTTGCCAACCTGAGGCCGGGGTGTTGGGCCTCGGTCAAAAGTAAGTTTGCCGGCTACCTTACCCTCCGAACCGCAACACGTATTGACATTACGGCGGCAGGAATAGGTAAGGCGGTGGTACCAATCCGGATGAGTCGCTGCGAAACTCTACCACCTAGTCAGATATCACGGTGTTAACATCGGTAAGCCTATGCTCGCCTTTTACGAGCTCCCTGGCAGAAAGGCAGATGGTCTATTTTGCAAAGAAGCCCGGACCAACACGGGGATAAATATTTATTCAAATGTTTACAAATTAAAACAGTTAATTTGCTGATAGTTGGTCACCCTAAATGTTAAGGGTGCGTTAGCAAACTATAGCTGATTCGTCGGCTTGAGACAAAAGGATACAGGTTCAAATACTGTCTGGGGCGAAATTTTTCTTTCTTTAAAATTTATAGCTGAAATGTTAAGCTTCTTGCATAAATTTAGCGGCTACCTTACCTTAGAATAACAACATTTACTGTGTGTTATTATGTTAATAATAATTATTATTACATTTTGTATCGATCTCGTTATAGCAGAGTTTGCAATGTTAGCTCCAAAATATGTCTTCTTACCTCACATTGAAATCGTTGAAATTAACTTAACTAAAATATACACCTATCTATTCTTATTATAAAACTGTAGGAGAGTAAATTCCGTATATTGAAGATATTAGAAAAAAGAACCCAGTTAACGAAATTGGCCGAATCAGCTAGTTATAAATATTAAAAGCTCCAATTAATTTGTCTAATCATGAAAACCAAAAATAAGTCGTATATAACTCAATACTTTCCTTAATACTATATATATATATATATATATATATATATAGCAGAAGCAAGTAATATTACATTAGGTATTTCCAGTGACATTAAAACAAAATTGATATGTTACGTCATGTGTTTTGTTTTTGTTACCGTAATGACGCTACTTATTTTGTACATGTATGACAACATTAAATGACAGTCTAATAAATTGTTATGTATGGAGAACCTTAAATTGAGTTTGGATTATGATTCAGTAATATCGAAATACTTTTTTAAATATCTAAGCCCAGAGTAAACAAATTATATGCTTAGGTTATTGGCCAGTCAACGATATAACTACTACGATATATGTGACGTAATAAATGTAATAAAATCCGCAGACTATAAAACACCAATGTTCATCTGAGACGAGCCTCGCGATCAGTCAGTGGAGTTTTTTTTATGATATTAGAAGGCAAACAAGCAAACGGATTTCCTGATGGTAAAAAATTCAGGCAACCTTGAGGTGGTAATGGTGCGAGCCAAGCTGAAGCTGGGATGTTAGGCATCGAGCTAAAGTAAGTTTATCGGCTACCTTATCCTTCGAACCAGACACGGACGTTATGGTGGAAGGAATAGATAAGGCAGTAGTATCAATTCGTGCGAGCCGCTGCGAAAATCTACCAACTAGTCATATGTCACGGTGTTAGTGACGGTAAGCCTATGCTGCTACAAAGGAGGACAACGAAATTAGGCACGCGCGCTAACCTTTTAGCCACTGAGACGGTCAACTAGTTGTTGCCAATTTCTTCACCTGCTTTTAAAGTTTGTGTAGCTCTCCCACAAGAACCAGCTGTTATCTCGCGATGGAAAAAAAATCACCGTGTTCCACATTATAGACGACCTCCTTACCAAATTACATCGTCATTGGTTAATTTCTACGTTGAATAGCATCAACATATGAAAAGGAACATAGATGAACTATTGAGAGATCTGCGAATCGAATCTGGATAGAAGTAGGCACTTGGGGTGATCTGTGTAGATATTCCACAATCAAACGCAGGGTTTTATCGATAGGTTATTTCAAAACTCTGACACCAGCATGTTTATAGAGTAATGATTGTGGAGTAAGCTATACAGGTCTGCACGAATAACAGTTGACACTCGATACTCTCTGCCTATCTCGAAAGAAACCTCGCTTGAAGATATATAGCTATGTATAGTAGTACTACTTAAATTAAGCGCTTCGGCTATATTCGTCAAGCTTCAGAAATCCGAATGTATTTAAAAAAAAAGTATCTTCACGCCCATATCCCCGAAGAGTTAGGCAGAGGTACAACCAAGGCACCCACGATTAGCCGAATACACTAAATCCCACAATGTGATAGATGGCAAGCCTATCGCCAACCGGGCACATTTCCAATCCCGACCATCATTTTTTATTATAAAATTGGAAAAATCCAATTTTCTTTTTGTTGGCCGACCCGGGATTCGAACCCGTGACCTCATGCAGTCAAGTCCAACAACCCGGACCGCTAGACCACAGAGGCGAATGTATTTTAAAGATACTATATATAGAGTTGTTATTACAAAATTAATAATTTCGCTTAAATTTAGATTAGGTCAGCTAATTTAAAAATAAAAGTATAAAATATAAAAAGAAGTGTAAAGCCAAAGCGCATAATTTAAATAGTAGTAGGTACTATATGATAAATACATAGCCCCACGCAATTCTTGCCATAGCTTCATTCGTGGTTCGTACTGAGAGACAGTAATAAATTACCACTGTCATGACTCAAACATTACATAAAAAATATGAGTTGTCCTTGTCAATAACATCGCCTATCGTTACCACACATACTAAGTAAAGTTCGTAAAATATGGCACTATTGTTTAATGTTACCAGAAGCGAATATCTAGTCTTATGGCAAGAGGCAACCGTCGTCTATAGACACACAAATGTTACTAGTGGGTTGCTATTTTATTAACCAATTTTAATGAAGAGGAGCTTGTATGCTCGAATTCTAAATGTTTTTTTATGCATAATAATTGTATTCTCCGTCATGTCTGAAGCAACTTTATTTTTTTTAAGTGAAAACTTCTTTAGCGACGTTGCCCACTTTTTTGTAATGGGTAAAAATTTCTAATCTCGCGTCAGGACACGTTACCTGATCGAAAACTCGTAAGACGGGTGGGGAGTAAACAGCCGGCACGGCGTAAGAGAGGAAGTATACCCCTCTCTTTCTACGGTGCGGCGAAAATGTATGCCTGCGCCTGCTTTTTCGTTTAGACGGCGCAGGGGCGAATGTTCGTGTTGTCATGTTTGTGTACGATAGCGCAATAAATGAATATTGTATTCTACCAAATAAATACTTTCATACTGATAATTAAAGCAATTCGTGCAAAATTATTCCCTAACCATTCCAAAATATCAAAAATTCATAACATTGTTATAATAGTTGTAGGTAATAATATTCAAGTTTTCACTTCTCCTGGCATTCTCGGAGTGCAACCCGTCGTTTTTTTATCTAAAAACCCTACTTCTCGTTGCTACCAAACCTAGATTGTATTAGAAAATCCCAGGAAAATTGAGGAAAACAATACTTTTGTGTTCGAATCATACAATGTTTTACCAGATGCAGACGATGATGAATATAAATCCTATCTATATATTAATTACTATGTATTAGTATCGTTGAGTGACACCCATAAAAAAGTTAATAAATTGATTAGTTAAAGATTAATTTTAATTAACAATAAGACAGTTATAAATTATATAACAGACTTCGTGACTCAAACGCATAACATATTTGTCACTTGTCCTTGTCTTTTATATCGCCTACTATTTCTACAGATACAAAAAACGTTGTACAATACGGCACTCACATAATAACTATATTATTGATTAGATTGAACCAACTTAAAACACAGGCGAGTCTGTAAGCAAAAATAAATTTAAAGCATCTTTAAAACAAGTATCTTCACGCCCATATCTTCGAAGAAATAGGCAAGATATAACCAGGATAGCCATGATCAAACGAAGATACACAATACATAATACGCAATGTCATAGGTGGCAAGCCTATCGACAACCAGACACATATCCAATACCGGTCAACGTTATTTTTATTAAAAAATTGAAAATAAACATTTTCAATTTTTTTTGTTGCTTGAACCTGGGTTTGAATTTTGGACCTCAAGAAGGCAAGTCCGACGCCGAACCCAAGTTTCTTTAGCATTATGAAAACTAAAACTCATTGTGACAATTAAGTAGATGAAACTAGAAAAAAGTGCACTGAAAAAACAGGTACACTTTATTAGCCCGAGATATATAACAGCCAGATTCTATTATAAAAAGCTGAAAGTTTTTAACACGTTTCTAGCACAGATTGGAACGATAAGCTGGCTATTATGAAATTTTGGTTTAGCAGGAATTATGTATCAAAGCTGTAAAGTGTTTAAAAATATGTTTCATGATTACTTTGTAACTACATAAACATTAGTTTTACCATTGCTAGACCTGTCTCTGCTTGAATTTCGAGGAAACCCCATCCAAGAAACGAGGATATACAGTACTACTAGTTAAATTGCTAGTTAAAATGCGCTTGGACTGTACACTTTTTACCTACTAAATAATATTACACCTAATCTAAATTTAAGCGAAATGACTAATTATGTGTATTAACAACTCTATATAGATATCTTTGAAATTGGGATTGAAAATTTGCTAGGTTGGCGATAGGCTTGCCACCTATCACATTGTGGGACTTAGTGTCTTTGGCTATTCGTGTTTGACATGGTTGTGCCTCTACCTACCTATTCAGGGATATGGGCGTGAAGATACATATAAAAATACGTTTGGATTTCGGAAGCTTGACGAATATAGTCATATTAAAATGTTTTTGACCATGTTAATGAAGTTGAGTTCAGCAATTACAACCCTTACTCATATATTTCTATTAGATCTATATCTGATACCTGCCAAGAACGATTTCCAAACTTTTTAGTATGTTCATAGTCCCTACGTAACATTTTAGCTCTTGTAAAATGATTTGGGTCTGGACGTGGCATGGCATTATTGATCTGGCACTACAATTTCTAGAAGTTTAACTGCTACCGAATATAAACTGCAACTTTTTGTAAAATCTGTGGTTTACAAGTTTTTCCCTTAAAATCTGGAGCAGTTTGGAGGTAAAATTAAAAATGGCAAAATGTATTATAAATTCGCCGTCAAGTATTGCAATTTTGATGAGTTTAATATTTAAATGAGCCGCTTTGTGAGCAAGTGGGTTAAGTAGATGCTGTTGCCCATGGACATTTGATACACAGAGGCTAGTTGCGTTTAACACATTTTTATATTGTAGGAAGGCAGATGAGGATATGGCTTATCTTTAAGAGCAGGGTTATTATAAAGGGGTAGGTATTTTCCCCCATGTTGATCCCGGTTTGAAGGTTAGACCAACCGCTTTCCTGCCAGGCAGCTCGTAAAAGACGAGCATAGGCTTACCGCCACTAACACCGTGAGATCCTATTAGGTGGTAGAGTTTCGCAGCGATACGCCTGCATTGGTACCAATGCCTTACCTATTCCTACCGCCTTAACGTCAGTGCTTGCGTTGAGGTGTTCCGGTTCAGAGGGTAAGGAAACGGGTACACTTACTTACCGGCTCAAGGCCTGACAACCTGGCCTCAGGTTGGCAACGCACCACTACCACTTTTGGTGACTCTTGGTGGCGTAATTTCTTACCATCAGGAAATCCGTCTGCTTGTTTACCTTCCAATGTCATAAAAAAGAATTGAACACTTGACAACTCGAGGAGATAGCTTTTTTTCGTAAGTTTTCCTGTCAGTCTGTTTACGAATATGACAAACACTGTCGTTATGGTATGTGTTTTCTTTCTTTCTTTAGGTTTTGGCCTTCGCGTTAGTATTTAGCCATTAGTCAAGTAGAAATTAGCATCAAATTTTATATCCATTTCAATTAATTTTAATTAGTCATCAGTCATAAGTCGTCAGGAAGTCATGTCAGGCTCTTGGGTAAAGCGGTGGCCTGTTTACTCAAGCTCATGTAATGAGATTTGGCGGCAACGTGGAAATACACGATACGTTAATTTCTTCATGATTATTTCATTTGTGCTGTTTCACTAAACAAATATGTACAAAATGCCACCAAAATTGACTAATTTCACTCAATATCAACACGAAATTCAATAATTATGAAAAAACTTCGACCATCTTTTCTCTCGGTGGCGCCAAAAACCCATGGCATGTGTGTGTAACAGACTACACAAAAGTTGTATGTCCGTCGCTGTTTTGTTGCTATATGGAGGAAAAGGCAAAACGCTGATGCCAATCTAGGTAAGTTGTGGAATTTACCATTTGGTGTGATCACTACTGAGTTGATAGATAATTTAAATCACTAGTGGGTGACAAAAGATTTATTTAATGAATGTATTTAATTTTCTAAATGCGGTTATTCGTATTAAATATGACAAACACTGACGTTATGGTATGTGTTACGTTATATTTTTATTTGCGTGTGTGTGTGTGTAGCAGTGGCATGTGTGTGTGTAACAGACTACACAAAAGTTGTATGTCCGTCGCTGTTTTGTTGCGATATGGAGGAAAAGGCAAAACGCTGATGCCAATCTAGGTAAGTTGTGGAATTTACCATTTGGTGTGATCACTACTGAGTTGATAGATAATTTAAATCACTAGTGGGTGACAAAAGATTTATTTAATGAATGTATTTAATTTTCTAAATGCGGTTATTTAATACGTTTGATGATATTTTAATGGTTTGTAATTTTGTCTGTTCCTGTGATCACTAAGTGGTCACCGTTTTTAGACCAATCAAAAGTGACCTTACTTTATGAAATTAGCTATGATTATAAGATAATTTTCTCGGCTCTCACTTGGGTCTTCTGTGGAGAATAGACCATACATTTCTTGACTGGTTCTGGTTTGAAGGGTAGTAAATAGGTAGTATCCTGGGTAGGGATCCACCGCCTTACCTATTCCTGTCGACATAAGGACTATATGTTTTTTTGGTATGGAGGTAGAGTAGCCGGTAGACTTTCCAAACCACAAAAGAAGCATGCTCTTGTACGCTGATATCTTACATAAAATATACGTTTACATACATACGTACATATCTTCACGCCAAGTCCCTTACGGGGTAGGCAGAGAGTATCGAGTGCCAGACCTCACGATCCTGACAAACCTGTCTTGCTTCCTTCACATTCATAACCCTTTTCATACAAACACGCCGGTTTAATAACATATAATCCAGCCACAGGTTTGCGACGCGCTTAAACTCCATTGACACAGCAAAACCTCATGGGTAACAGCAACACATTTGAGACTTCGGTAAAAAAGGCAACGCACAGATTACATTTTATGTATTTTTAGGCGACATGTATTTCTTACTATCAAGAAATTTGTATGCTCGTTGCCTAAATAAAAATAGGTATCAAGGAATTACCAAATACACCTAATGATTACTCAATAATTGTTGTTAAAAATTACTTCTGTTATAAAACGAAAGTTATAACGGCATAAAAAATAACTTTGCAAATAATTAATTGCTTTTTCAATGACACATATAAAGGTAGATGACCTGGTGACCATTAAATATTTAAATTAAGTAGTTAAAACCATAAAATGTAAAACCGCTGTAAATTCTCACGTAGTGTTGTATATCAATTTGCAAACTTCGTGTATGTGGAACTACGGTTTAGTTACATACATTCAAAGTTTGCTTAGGTTGAAGGATTTCGTCCCCGTGTTGCTTGAGTATTCTGTTGGTTCAGCGAAGATAGTAAACTAGGTAAACCTGAGCTAAACTTTGACTAGTCCCCACATCACTAGTACATATTAGTTTAGTTTGGGATTAGATCAACTTGTATAATTTGCCTGGAAATATGTTAACTTTTAATTAACAAAAAGGTACATATTTTTAACCCACGACAAAAAAACAGGATGTTACAAGTTTGACGTATGTGTGTCTGTGACATCATAACTTTAAAACGGTGGACCGATTTCGTTGTTGATAAATTTGTTTGTAAGCTGAATTGATCTAAGCGGATTGTATTTTTTTTTTGGTTTGTGGAATATGTGTGATAGAAGATATTACAGAAATAGTTAACATACCAATATTTTCTTCCACATTCTCATTACCGGACACTACTAACGTTTGCAACGATAGCCTATTAGGAGAAGAATCGGCAAAATCAACCAAACTACCTGACAACCAGTACTATAAACCTCTAGCCTTTTATTACTACCATTTTGAAACATATCCTTTAAGGAGTAAGAACCGGTGCAACAAACTGCTAGGAAACCACATTTTATTTAATAAATATATTTATTAGTTCTATACGCATCTCTTTTTAACTGATTTTAAAAAAGTAAAAGGTTCTCAATTCGATTGTATGTTTTTTTACGTTTTTTAGTCGATTTCTCGGCCAATAATCAACCGATTTTCATTATTCTTTTTTGGTAAGATAGGGAATATATTATAAAATAAAAAAGCTCTGTGATGGTCCCACATTAATTTAGTCATGATCCGACCAAAGGTTGTATAAATTTAATTACCAAGGGTGAGGTAGGTATTCAACATAAGCGAAAAAAATATGTACCATTAGTATCCCTATGTTGGATTAAATTTGGACATGCAAATGGAACAATTGTAGGTACACACTTCCATTTATACATTGTTAGTAGCGATACGGCTTAAAATAATAAAAAAAAATCAGTTTTACAGAAAAAACAGAAAGTT
>NJDC01002942.1:241502-251509 GCA_002245475.1 Calephelis virginiensis | reverse complement strand
TAGCGACGATCCGTAAAGCTCAGGTTCGATTATCAAGTGTAGCAGGCATTTGGGTGATGAAACTGTCTACATTTCCCGGTCTGGATTATTATTGAAATGGAAACTTCTTTAGCGGCGTTGCGGACTTTTTTGGAATGGGTAAAAACTTCTAAACTCGCGCCAGTACACGTGACCTGATCGAAAATTCGTATGACGGCGCAGGGCGCTTGCGCGAATGTTCGTGTTTGTGTACGATAGCGCAATAAATTAATATTGTATTCTATCACATAAATGATAGTACTTTCATGCTGATAATTAAAGCAATTCGTGCAAAATATTCCCTAACCATCCCAAAATATCAAAGATGCACAACGTTAATATTCAAGTTTTCACTTCTGCCGTCACTACCGGAGTGCAACCACTCGTTTTTTTTAAATTAATTCTGGTATCTAAGTATTTCTGTGAATTTGTATAGTTTATTAACAATAACACTGGCATACTATAAATAAATACCTTTCTTCGAGGATTAATAAATTTGTATATATTTTAACCGACTTCCATAAAAGAAATAACATTATATGTTCGACTCCTATATTTTTTATGTATAAAGGTATGTAAATCGACTTTTCCGTCATATCTGGACCGATTTTTTAAATCTTTTTTTTATAAAAGAGCGTCTGGATCTGATAATGAAATTACAGGAAAATCAAGGAAAACAACTTAATTTAATTTTTGTGTACGTAGATCAGCCTTTCCCAAAGTGGGCGATAACGCCCCCTTGTGGGCGCTGGAAGCCTAGAGGGGGGCGGTATAAATCTTGAAAAAAATGTTTTTTTTTTAAACTAGGCGCAACAAATATGTTATTGAGGTTAATGACAAGAAAAAAACGAGGGGGGGGGTGCTACAAAACAACTGATTTTCAAAGTGGGCGTTACATGAAATAAGTTTGGGAACCTCTGACGTAGATGATTTACATATTGATATCAAAATCGTTCGTTTGCAGTTTAACTGCGCTTAAATTATGTCAAGATTTGTTAATATTTTATTTAAATCATTACTTACTAGGTTTTTACCTCACTCAGACTCAGTTCTAAACTAATTTCTACGTGTTAGTAGGTCTACACCCTATGGTTTAGTAATTATACAGTATTTATTTATTTATTTAAACAGATGCACCACTAGCATATCACTAGACATTGTTAATTACACCACATATCAGTTTTGTTCAAAATGATTTGCCTTTAAATGTATATACAACATTCACAATAATAATGCAGCTACAATGAGAGATTCGTTAATTTAACTAGACCAATATTATTAATAATGAGTTAACAAGCAATTTCCTTACAATAAAACTACTCTTAACACTAAACTTGAAGAAAACTAAACTTGAAGAAGAGCAAAGGAATTAGAAATACTTAATACATAATCTAGCAAATTCTGACACATTGACTGTATGGAAAATGTCGACATCGCCATTGGTGGTGATGTCGTTATGTTACAGTATGATATGTTAGAACAAATTGGAGATTTTAAAAGACTGTGTAGAATTAATAATACATCGATCGAGTAGCCGATGGCATGAGATAAAAGCTATAAGATGTCAACGCACCAATACCTTCAATGTGTCTATAAGCGACTGTTATCTCATACCATCCGGAGTGTTGTAATATTATCTCTAGATAACTTAATAAAAAAAGTATCTTCACATCTTTATCCCCGAAAAGGCACTATCCCTATCCAATCCCGAGAAACAAATTTTTAATTAGAAAATTGGAATTGAATTGAATTGAAAAACCAAATTCCCTTTTTTTGCCCGACCCAGGAATCGAACCTGGGACCTCATGCAGTCAAGTCCAACACCTGAACCGCTAGACCACAGAGTCGATAATATAATAACTTCTAGCAATTGTTAAGGAGACGGATATATAAGTTGGTGGTGGGTATGCCACTTATGACATTATGGATTTATATTACAGTCCGATGAAGTTATAAAAGAAAAACCATTGAAAGCCATATTTATAAAAAAAGAAGAAGAAGTAAAAACCTCGCGGTTAGCAACATATAAGCCATTTAAAAAAAAGACATTGTGTACCTAAGTACTTTCGGCTGAACTTTGGTGCCCTGGTTGTATCTCTGCTTATTTGTTCATAATTACGGGCGAGAAACTGTCATACATATTTACTTATGATAGGGATGTCTAAACATGTTTAAAATATAAACAATAATGGTGTTACCGTGAAATTGCAATCTAAATCAATGATACCATCTTCATAAATAACAGTTTTATCGTATTGTAGAACATTCCAATACATCAATAGATTTATCTGTAGTTCCTTCAGACAACAAAAGGTCCATTAGCTGTCTGCTATAAATTTTGCCCTCCGAAATTTGGGACTTTTTATGTCTCAACACGGAATCGTTCCCAGACAAAGAATGGCTTTACTGTTATTGCCATTGAGCATATTTTACTTAAGAGTGCGCGCATTAGGTATAAACAGAAAGGTACAAATGTGAATAGAATTGTAAATGCATAACTCAGTAAAAATATTAAAATGTATGTTTAACATTTAACATTTCCGACGCGAAAAAAATGTCCTAAAGATTTGTTGTTGATGCACCAGAGGAAAATGTACATAACTTTAAAAATACAGATTGCGCCTAATGCTGCTTAAGTTTGCCATTTCACAAGGTGGCAGAGTTTTGGTTGGAGTCTTAAGATTGATAACCCATCATTAACATTATGTGTAAATTATATGTAGGTATTACTATCAAAAACCCCGATTTTTGTCTGTCTCCCTATATAAAAAAGAACAAATACCATCTCCTTTTTCTCTTTAGCTACTCTCTCTGTGGTCTAGTGGTCCGGTGTTGAACTTGAAAGAAAGAAAATGTGTTTTACAAATTTGTAATTTAAACAACTTTGTAATTTACGGTAGACAGGGTTAAATTTATTATTATAATATAATATATTAAGTTATAATTCAAATTGTAATAATAAAACTATTTGTTGTACGAATATTAAAACATTGTGTATATAATTAAATAATCACTTTCAAAATATTAAAATATTTGCACACCACAATGTGGTAGAATATGTTGGAAAGCTTAAATAATTTTGTAACAACTTCAACACGCATATTCCGCAAATAAATATATTTTCTTTCTTTCTTTCTTTCTTTCAACGCAGCCCGGAATTGGATAAGTGAACAGTTGGTGATGGGCTTGCCTCCTATCAGATTGCGTAGTTTCTTCGATTATTCGTAGGTGCCCTGCCTACCTCTTCAGGGTACGGACGTGAAGCTACTTTTGAAGATACAATTATATTCTAAAGAGTAGGCATTCATAAAATAACAATGACTTTTCCTATGAGCGAGTTCTATACTAAGACAATGATCAAATATTGAACCAAAATAAAAAAAACGTTGTATTATTTTTCGTTGGACTTCAGAAACACGTGCGATTTTGGGTTAAAGGTTCATTTAATATTATTTTTACGTTCTGCTTTTTGTATTTCTGTATTTTATTTAACCTAGTGTTATTCGCTTTAACCCATAAACGATTTATGTAATATACAAAAATGTGTTGCTGTTGTTTTAATATTAGCATACAGTTGTGAAAATAGCTAAGATAATAATGATAAATATACCATGACGGGCAATGCAACGTTTCATTTTTTTTTATGATATTGGAAGGCAAACAAGCAGACGGATTTCCTATTGTTAAGAAATTCACGCTGCCTAGAGACACCAAAGGTGGTAATGGTGCGTTGCCAACCTGAGGTCGGGATGTTAAGCCTCAAGCAAAAGCAAGTTTACCGGCTACCTTACCCTCCGAACTGGAACACGTCATGACGTGGCGGCAGGAATAGGTAAGGCGGTGGTACCAATCCGGGCGAGTCGCTGCTAAATTCTACCACCTAGTCAGATGTCACAGTGTGACGATGAGCCTTTGCTCGCCTTTTACGAGCTGCCTGGCAAGGAAGGCAGATGGCCTATACCACAAAGGAGCCCGGACCAACACGGGGGAAGAAAATTTCAATCATCACGGTTACTGTACAAAATATGATGGTGTTCTGTTTTTTTGCTAATCAGCGTGTTAGATGCGATAAGGTTCTTTTGGCTCTTGCATCGTATTATGGATAGGTGACAGAGATTATAAGTTACCATTGTTTTACTACTGGCAACTACCAGTGCTCGCCACTGTTGTTATCTGATTTGGAGGGTTAGCAGATTAACCTAATTAAACACAAGGTTGATCAAGGCTTAGTTTCGGATTAGTAGGTAGTCTTTGTTATCTTTAATCAAAACGTATTTTTTATCCTAAGAAATAAAACGTTGAAATTCTATAAATAGCTTAAATAGGAATCTCTTAGGTCTCTCTTATTCTTAATTGGAATATATAAAATTCTCAACCCCGATTTAAAACCTGGCGCGGCGCTACGTTGTTAACTCTTAAACGTATAATAATATAGGAAACCCACATGTCAAAATGTCCGAAAAACACAACTCTTCGTATTAAACTGTACTTGAAATTCAATTTATGCATCTGACGAATTATATGTAAAAAGAAACGAAAAACTTTTACTGTTTGCGGTACAACCACCAATTAGAGTCGATGCGTACTAACGACGCGCAGATGCATGCGTTGTGATATCAGTTTGCATTATCAGATGTACGAAAAATTTCGTATATGTACGAAAATTTGTCTTTTTATGAGATGTCACATTGTATGGTGGAATCTTCTTAGCAGATGTAATGTATAGAACACCTTTAGTTACCAAGAGTTCTATGGTCCTCAAAAACACACAGACTTTTTATTATTATTATTTTTATCAGTCGAGTGGCTAGCGTACACGCCTAACTACACCGACCAACTGCGAGGCTCGAATTCGATTCCCGACGGGGTCTTTGTGTGATGAACATTTAGTTGTCTCCATTTTCGGGCCTGGGTGTTTATTAAATTTGGTCTGGTATCTATTTAAGTAAACCCATAACACAAGCATATAATTTGCTTACTTTGGGGTTAGATTCAATTTGTGTGATTTGTTCAGGGATATTTATTTATTTATTATTTGTATTTAATTTCTAAAAACTGTATTTGAGTATTGGATTAGTATTGTGCTCGATACTATTGTTTTTTAGTTTTTAGGGCGGGTTAGCTAATGAATTTCATTGCATAGTAAGACATTTAAAGGATTTCCTGACAATAAGAAATAATATATAATATAATAATTCATTCAATAGTATATATTTAGTAGTTTATATATCTGTACACCAAGTCTACTTATTTTATTTTATTTAGTACTTTCCTTTTACGGGTTGGATGGAAGAAATTTCTTTTATTAGAGATAAGCTCGCCTTTTGTACTTTGTTTTTCTTTTTACTTTTAAGTATTTTTTGTATCTAATATCAGTTGTGTACAATAAAGAGTTAATATAATATAAGAAACACACGTCTTCTCTTTAGAATGAAAATATTCATGACGTGTGACCAACCCGAGTTAGAGAAGTTAAGCTTATTGTTTAAATAAGTTTACATTCTAATCTGACCTCCGAAGTTAAAGAAAGTACGAACCGAATTCTTTAACCAGACCACCCGTTGATTATCCAAAAGTATTCGGTTTATAAAGTTACGTGGTGACACATTCGGTTTATAAAGTTACGTGGGTACGTTTACCTAGCCTTATGATGCCAACTTTAGTTTACCTACTTATCACACTTTAGTTGCTGGACCCCGGAAACTAACGCGAGACCTCGTGTAGTTAACGCCAACATCAAAGTGCTAGACCACAGAGGAGGTAAATGTACTATATTGCAGCAGAAAAAAGAAAATTGTACCAATATGGACAAGCCGTTGTAGGACTTCATATGTAATGTTGGTAATTATGATGAGCACGAACTAATTTTAGGTGTATGCTATCTCTTTCCAATGAAACAGAATGAAAAGAGATGGAACACTTTATACATATCAGATTATTGTTGTTTTCCGAGGAATAGACTACAAGTCTGTAAAAATATCATGTATAAACTAATCTGACAGCACTAAACGTGTTTTGTCTTCTTTTATTACCACATCCAAAAGAAGATAGCAATAGTTTACTCTTGGTTAAGTAAGGTCACAACAAAATTTCCACCAAAGTCTAATTTATTAGTAGAAAAATCCTATAACCTACTAGTAATTCACTAGAATATTATCACCTGTATGTTATCATCACTATAATTCCAACATTCTTCTAGTAGCTAATGAAACCATATCGATTCACTATACGTCAATAAAAACTTGATTAAGAAAAAAATTGAAAGCATCGTGGACTTACAGCCAATATTAATAACCTATCCACAGATAAAGACAGACCTTCAAAAGTTTAGTTGTTAAGATATTTTTGTTAATTATAGAAAAATAACAGTTGTTACCTGGCAACTGATCTAAAATAGCATGAACTCTCGTTTTAAGTTAGGTATTATTTGGCGTTAAGTTAGTCGAGGGGTTAGAGTGCAAGAAAAATACCAACGAACATTTATGAGGTTCGGTTTAGATTCCCGTCAAAAACTTGCTATTGTGTAATGAAAGTCGGTGTTTCTGGGAACAGGTGTTTCTTATTTTATAGCATGTATGGTTGAACACTCATATTTTGGTCCATGTTGATCCAAATCTCCTGTGTAGAAGACACCACCCTCATTCCTACCAGGGAGCTCGTAAAAGGCAAGCAAAGGTCAAATGGGTCATTAGCAACATAACCACTGGTGTTAGACTGCCGTGCATCTTATCCGGTAGGGATCTAATTCCTGCTACCATAATGATATTGTATTGTTTCGGTCAGGACGGCAAGGTAGCCGGTAACCTTAGGGACAATATTAATAATCTATCTAAGAGAGATCGTGTTATTTTAGATCAGTTGCCAGGTAAGCTCTGCTATTTTTTAATAATTAACAAAAATATCTTAGCAACAAAACTCTAGAAGGCCTATCTTTATCTGTAGATAAGATATTAATATTGGCTGTTAAATTATTGGCCAACAGGAAATCTACGCACCTGTAACATCTATGGTGTCTGCCGACTATCTCTTACGATCGGAAAAGCCATGTACTAGTTCACTCTCTTTTGAAAAAAAAATTAACACTAAAATATCAATTTACAATAACCAGCTGTATGAGCTTTCTGTAATAAAAAAAATGTCTCCGCGCGCCCATATCCCCGAAGGGGTAGGCAGAGGCACAACCAGGGCACCTACGACTAGCCAAAGATACTAAGTTCCATAACGTGGTAGGTGGCAAGCATATCGCCAATCGGACACACATCCAATCCCGGGCAACGTTAATTTTATTAGAAAATTGAAAATATTCATTTTCAAATTCTCATTTTGTTGTCCGACCCGGGGACCGAAGAGGTGTTTTTTCGTTATGAAGCTATAACCATCTCGATCCCGTCAGCTTTCAAACAAAAAAACCAGTATCGAAACATTGTGTATCCGTCAAAATGTTGTAAAGCCACAGACACACAGACATGTCAAAAATAACACCGCTCTTTTTCCATCGGGGGTCAATATGTCACAAGCATAATAACAAATTTATAGTTATACATATAGTTATATCGGGGGTTAAATATGTTACAATAAGATTTATTTTAAATGATACCAATTCATACAGTATATCAGATATTTATCTGGCAACACTGTAGTTTGCGTTCGAGAGTCTTGACTCCGCGACGAATTTCGCCGTTCTCGCCCACTGATCTACTTTTCACCTCCAATATGGGTCGATAACTGCCTACGCGCAGGCCAGGCCGTTCACCTCACCACTCAAATCATTGTTCGCCAAATGTAAAGCGGAGGGGGTCGACGACCTCACCAATGGTATGGCTGTCAAAGCGGAGCGCCTTTGAGCGATACTCGACCCATTGGCACCGGCAACGTTTGTACACAAGCATCCTGGAGCGGTGGATTTAATACTCTTCAAAAACACTTACACTGTCCCACATAAATTTAATAGAGTATGGGTCAATATCTACTACATTATTAAATTTCTGTCACAACGCATTCCAAATCACAATGAGGTTATTATAGGTAGGTAGTAAACAAAACAAAAACTTCGATATTTGAACCCGTAAACTTTAACCGTCAAAGTATGCTGCTGAGCTACTATGCGTTGAAGTATTTTTTAATATGTAGTTTTGTTACCAACATTATTTTAATACGATTTGACAACATTTTGGCATTTCATAGATAGTAACAATGTCGCTGTAATATTTAAATGGTAAAATTACCTTTAATAATACTTTTTGCATTATTTCAATAGTTGTTTAATAGACTGGTGTTGGCGTAGACTATATGTAGTCTTGAATTCGATCCCTGGGCTGGAAAACTTAAAATATGTTTTTTTTTATTTCTTATAAAAATGCCTGGGATTGGTAATGACACTTATCACGTTATGGGATTAAGTAGTTGTGAGTGCCCTGGTCTGCCTCTGCCTACTTCTTCAGATGAGGGTGTAAGGATACTTATTTACAATATTTCAATAATTACCTTTGACTTTAACTAACTAAATGTTGTTAGCATTTTATTTATAGTTATATAATTTAACAAATTGTTAAGGTTCGGTGTTAATGTTCGGTATCTTAAAACTTGTTGTTATATTTATATATTTTTGTTCTTACTTATTTTATATTTTGTTTTATTATTTTAAAGCCTTCAATTTATACCTCGGATTTTTAAACTATATGTGAGTTCAAAATTTGGTTGTAATGAGTTCAAAGTTGAAGTTATACTCGAATGTCAAACATCCATATCTTTTTATTATTATTCTCACATTTTTTTAATACACTTATTTATTTTTTTGCAAGACAAGCCTTTAACCTTCATCTTGTATCAATTCCATATTATTTAAATACCTGACATCAATAGGACAAACGAGTGGTAACATTCAGGTCACTCTAACTGCCAACTGATCTTTTTCTATTGACTCAAATTGAACTCTTCTTTTTCAATCAGCGTTACTTACATTCAATGTTTGTATGGCACTTTCGCATGCCAAAACTTTCGAATACAGTCAGCGTCGATAATATGTGTAAAAACTTTTTTATTTTATTTTATTGTTTGGTATAATCGTTTGATATAATAAATTGAGCACGTCAACAGCAAGCACTGACGTTATGGCGTTAGGAATAGGTAAGGCGGTGGTACCAATCCGAGCGAGTCGCTGCGAAGCTCTACCACCTAGTTAGATGTCATGGTGTAAATGACGGTAAGCCTATGCTCGCCTTATACGAGCTGCCTGGCAGAAAGGCAGATGGTCTATTCTGCAAAGCAGCCCGGACCAACACCGGGGGAAGCCAAAGATGAATATGAATATATTCTCTCTCACTCTTTCAATGTGCAACTCTTGCAATTAAAAAATACTACTTTAGGAAGTGGATTCCAATTTTTTGCAGTTCAAGAGGTAAAAGAATAAGAAAACCTTTTAGTTCTGATGCGGAAGATATTAACCAAGCAAGCATGATATACGTATGTTCTTCTGGATTTGCAATTGAGAAGAGGATCAGTTGTAATAAGGCGGTGGAGCTCTTGAGCATACTCCCTGGAATTTGTACTATATATTTCTAGACAAGTTACACAAATTGAATTTAACCCCAAAGTAAATATTCTTGTGTTATGGGTGCTAGTCAACGATACTAGTACATAGAAATACTTAAATAGATGCCAGAATAAATTTATAAACACCCAGACCCGGAAATGCAGCCACCTGAACGTTCATCACACAAATGTCTGCCCCCGTCGGGAATCGAACCCAAACCTCGCGGTTGGTCAGTGTAGTTAGGCGTGTACTCTAGCCATTCGACCAACGAATCGGTAAAAATAAAAAATAAAATATATATAAAAGGAAAGTGCATCCGTTTCGCAAGGATGTTCCAGACAAAGCAAATTAGAAACAAACAGATTATTTTACAACCAATACCAAAACTAAGACGTGGCTGTATGGACTTAGATCCTTTGCCTTTCCTCGTTTGGGATGAAATTAAACAACAAAAAAA
>NJDC01002942.1:220139-232292 GCA_002245475.1 Calephelis virginiensis | reverse complement strand
TGTATGTATGTAATACAAATATTTCAAGCTTACACCTCACGGCAGCATTGAATCGATTTCGATGAAATTTATCATGAAGATATAGGTTACTTATTACTCTCATCACTATGTAGTTTACACGGGAGAGTCAAAGTTCCTGCTACTTACTACCTGCTAGCTAGCTAGTCTGAAATGTACTTGATCTGAAAATAATCTTCCTTTTTATTAAAAAACTTATCACGTTTTAGATATGGTATTGATTGAATCATAAATGTACTAATTGCACGTGTAAAAGTTCTATCCAGGATAAAACAAGTCTAGTATTTTTTTGTAAGTTCTAAATTTTGATTAAGATCCTGATTTCTAATTGATTAGTCTAGAATTGGATAAATCCGACTTGCTTTCTTACCTATTTTTTTCAAGGTATGCAGATGCGTAATTGTGTTGAGACTGGTTGTACCTCTAGCAATAAATAACGACATACGTGATAATATTTTAAACACTTTCAGAGCATAAGCTTTGAAAGCACTTTCAGTAACAAACATAAAACCTAAAACCCACATTTATTTGCGTAAGTAGTTACGAGTATAAATATAGACTGGTTATTTAATAGTAGTAGTCAAAAGTTTGACTGTATATAGTCTTGTTATATTACAAGACAGTCAAAATCACCTCTGTGGTCTAGCGGTTCAGTTGTTGGACTTGACTGCATGAGGTCCCGGGTTCGAATCCCGGGTCGGGCAACAAAAACGAAATTGGGTTTTACCAATTTTCTAATAAAAAAAACGTTGCTCGAGATTGGATATGTGCCCGGTTGGCGATCCCACAATGTGATAGGTGGCAAGCCTATCTTAGTGTCTTCGGCTAGTCGTGGGTGCCCTGGTTGTGCCTCTGCCTACCTCTTCGGGGATATGGGCGTGAAAATACTGAAGATACAAAACAGTAAACAAGTAGGTGACGCAACTGGACATATTCAACAACAGCCTACAGGCACCATAGATAATAGTTGTGCGTCGATATTTCATGACTGTGATCTTAGGCCAAATGTGCGAAACTACCGGCTACTGGAAAAGGTAACCTTCAGCACAGATCACGATAATGCTGAGCAATGACGCTATGGTGACTAATCTAATGTCTTGTTACTTAGTGTTACTGATGGTCAGTTTTTAATTCGGAGAAATCTTATGACTTTATCTTATTAATATTACCAATGCGAAAGTTTGTCTGTTTGTTTATAGGGAGGAGTAACATCCTTCACGCAAAAACTGCTGAACCGTTTTTCATAAAATTTGGTACACATGTAGAGGGTAACTTGGATTAACACATAGGATAGTTTTTATCCCGTAACAATGTACCTGTGGGGCCACGCGTGCAACAGCTAGTTCTAGATAAATTATTTCAGGTCCTGAATACCTGTGTTTGTATGAAAAGTGTAATGAAAGTTTAGGAAGTTAGGAAGGGGTGTAAGGATCGTGACATTTGGCAGTAACACTCTCTGCCTACTCCGTAAAGATATGTATGTATCCCTGGACAAGTTACACAAATTGAATCTAACCCCAAAGTAAACAAATTATATGCTTGTGTTATGGGTGTTTGTCAACGATACAAATACATAGAAATATTGTCCCTATCGGGAATCGAACCCGAGCCTCGCGGTTAGTCGGTATAGTTAGGCATTTATGCTAGCCACTCGACCAACGAGGTTATTTTAGTAAATTAAAATGTGATTTTTAGAGGGGAACAGAAAAATAACTTGCAGGAATTTCCGTTATAATTTGGAAAATATTATTACTAGCTGCGTATTGAAGATATATGTATCTCTCCCGAGGGAACTTTTTGAGATAGAGAGACAAAAGTAACATAGTCCTTTTCTTAAGTTGAATCCATTTGATCATGTATTCCACATGTTGGTACGAGCCCGTTGAGTATAGTAGGCCAGGCAGCTCGTCTGCGGCGAGCTTGGGTTGAAATATAGGTCAAGGTCAGTACCAACAAGAGCACTGGAGGTAGAATGTTGAGAAGCAACTTTCTCAGGTAGGGATTCACCACGTTAACTATTCCTGCCACCATAATTACAGTTTCATGTTCCGTTCTGAAAGGTAGCGTCGCCGGTAGACTTGTACAATAAGAATAACATCTCGGTCGCAGGATAGTAACGCACCTGTAACATTTATGGTGTCTATAGGCCACCATTATTTCTTACCATGGAGAGTCATGTCCTTGTTTGCTGATCTATCAATTAAAAAATTCAATCTTAAAAAATTACTATCGTATTTATGGGCGATTTCTTTTTTACTGTATTTTTTAATTTTTCAGGCAGAGGTTTTTTTATGATATTGAAGCAGACGGATTTCCTGAAGAAATTCACGCCGCCTAGTGACACCAAAGGTGGTAATGGTGCGTTGCCAACCTGATGCCGGGATGTTAGGCCTCGACCAAAAGAAAGTTTTTCAGCTACCTTATCCTCCAAACCGGAACACGTCATGACGTTATGGCGGCAGGAATAGGTAAGGCGGTGGTACCAATCCGGGCTTCACCAGGTGTCATTTCCGTTTACAAAATTAGTTTTTGTTTAATCTATTAATACAAAATATCAATGGTCGAATATAAGCACTATTCCTGTCACTAAGAAAATAATATATTGAAATGATATTCAAATAAACCGATAGTAGATCAATAACTCTCACTAGATTATGTTCAAAATGTCAGTCGACGCAAATGCACGCTAAATGGCCGGCTATGTCCGTCACCTAGCAGAGGTTATTGCTCTTTTGATTACCAGTTTCGTAACTCGATTGGACCAATGTCCTTTTGATGCATTTTTGATACAATTAGGTAATTTCCATGGGAAGGTGGGGAGGTGTGGGGGTTGCGTTGCGTTGCGCAAGAGCGGTCGTCGACTTCGTTATGTCAGAGACTTACGTAAGCGTCACCTCAATTGTAGCCCGCGACCGTTTCGCACTTCGTGGACTATTTGCGGACGTCTTTTTGCTTATTTGTTTTATTGTTTAGATTAACTTTGTAGGCAGGGAGCTCGTAAAAGGCATAGGCTTACCGTCACTAACATCGTGACATCCTACTAGGTAGAGTTTCGCAGCGACTCGCCTGGATTGGTACCACCGCAATATTATTCTTGCCGCCATAACATCAATGCAATTGACGTATTCTGGTCATAGAGTAAGGTAGCCGGTAAACTTACCACCATTGCCACCTTTAGTGTCCTTTTTACTATTAGGAAATCCGTCTGCTTTTTTGGCTTCCAGTATCATAAAAAAAGCTGTACTATGACAGCTAACAAGGTGATAGCTCTCCTGGTGGTAAAGGACATCATGTTGATGGGGCATTGCAATTTTATGGTCGAGATCTTATGTATACAAGCCTATCTAAACCCGAAAATAGCGAACACTGGCTTTAGGTGACAGAGATGCCGTGTAGTTGTAGCGATCCGGGTGCTACATAGCAGTCAGTATACGTTCTAGTAAATTTTATGAGAGTAGTTGGTTGTAAATGGAGGTTTCGATGATGAATGACGATGATAAACGAAAGATTGGCAATGCACCATTATCATCTTTGGTGTCTCTTGGTGGCGCGAATTTCTGATAACAATGATAGCAAGAATAATTATGGGCAGTTATATGTCCATTGTAGTCTAAAATTAGTTTTCGCAAGTTTCAAACATGAGCTTACATTTTAGTGGTAGCATAAAATTAAAATTTAAGGTTTTGTAGAGCTTTAGGAAAATAATTATAAATATATGCAATTCAGTAATCTTATAAAATCACATGTGTGTTTATCACACGGTAAGGTGCGCATTGAACCTTTGGTTGCCTCTAGTGAGCTTCCGGCCAAGATACCAAAGACATTCAAAGATCTCTTGCATACAGAATATATTATATTTAATATATTTTACTATAGACTCTATGGTCTAGCAATCCGATATAAAACTTGAGTGCTTGAAGTCCCCGGGTCGAGCTACAAACAAAACCTATTTTTTTTTAATTCCCTACTAAGCACATCGTTGCCTTGGATTGGCGATAGGATTGCCACCTATCATATTGTGGGATTTAGTATCTTCGGCTAGTCATGGGTATCCTAATTGTATCTCAGCCTAGCTCTCCAGGGAAACGGGCGTAAAGATACTGGTTTTATAATTGAAGGAAGGTGAAAGCATATTAATGACTCACGTGAAGGGTTTCGTATACATGACCTTTATACTTGGTTATCATCAGCTCGATTTTACATACGTTCCTAATACGTAAGGCAAGATTACAGAATGACCTTGCAGATTTAGTTATCCTTGGGAGATATGATTTGTCTATTTTCAAGAAGCAAATTAACAAATATTTCAAAATCACATTTACAGACTTGAATGTTAGAAATGTCTTTACGGTGGCCATTTTATTATTTCATTTTGACGATCTATAAATACTAGTGATCGCCCATTGGTTGAAATTCGATCATAATAAATTTTGTTGATAAGAACGCCATCTTCATTTCTCAAGACCAACTTCTATGTTTCCAAACTGTATGATTATTTGTTTTTTTATAGATTTTGTGCCAAATGTGACCTTTTATCGTTATCATCAGTATATTTGTTTGTGTGTGTTAAATGCATTGTAGTACGTGTAATGTTTTATTTTTTGATTTAATGCACTTTATAAACATTATCATTAAAAATATTAGCGTTCTGCACTTCTCCTACACATAAACTATAAGTGCGGCAAATTTCATACTCCTCTGTCAGCGCAATTTTCGTAAAAAGGGGTCCAAAGTATTTGCTTCACGTATTAATGTATAGATTGTTGAGTTTAAATGGATAAAAAGTTTTCAACACTTGTCAACATTTTTTTTAGTTTGATTCTACTAAAAACCTGCCTGCTCGTATATCAACTCAATCTTTAACCTATCCTAATATATCCTATATCCTAAAAAAATTGAAAAAAATTAGTGACTGCCGACAAAACCTATATGCAATGTAGTTAAAAACTATCTAGATCACGTCAGATTTAAAAAAAATATCCGCATTTGAATCGATATATCCGTTTCATTTTTCATCGTTCAAAAAGATTGTATAGATTTTATTCAAACTTTTGATGAATCATATTTGGAACGTATTTGTACATTTTCCTACTTTATTACACTTGTTGAGTTTTATTTTGTAAACAGTATCGATATTCATCTTTAAATAGCTTAACATTTAAATATACTTTATTATAAGTTGCATAAACCTAACAAACCAATTATGTTCAACCTTTCATGAATTGATTGAAGTTAACATCGGAATTGTTCATTGAGGCTAAAGAATGGATGTGCCCTAAAGGAGTAATTATTAGCATGATAGAAGAGGAGAAGGGGCTGGATGTATTGCGTCAACGCTCAGAGAGCGGCCGGACTCAACGCACAAGGTTGCAGAGGTTCAATGCTCTAGAAATACGACAGCCGACCCCGAACGCCTGTCGCCGCGCCCGCTTGCTACGCCGCATCGCCAATTCGTAGACCCCTCGACTACGACGCGTAGACTACATCTACGTTTCATGCACTTTCACACGTAAAAATTTATTTATATTTACCAGACAAAGGTTTCACGTGTATCTATGGTATTACTAGCAGTTTTGAAATATCATTTGGCTATGCATTATGCGCATCACTAGAACCATGTCCCCGCACTAGTTTAATGCATCGGAAATGTCGTACCATATTTTTGGCGCTAAATTCCTTTTGCTTGTCATTTCAATAAAATTTTATCATTTCCATATATTGCATGATGCAAATAGACGTATTCAAAAATTGTAATTGTGTTATTGTTGACATTTACAAGTTACTAGTATGTTTATGAGATATTATCATTACTTTAGGATTTATTTTTGTTCGCTAAAGGCTCTTAAGATTATGTTGTTAGGTATGTTTTTTTCAGTTGGTTTTTGTAATGTTTTGTACAAAAATAATATGCTTGCTAAATTTGTACTAATTGGCATTTCTACTAGCTGTTTGCTTAGATTTCACTCGTTCTCACTCGTTACGTGGAGGTCAAAGAATGATGTTAAATAGCCTATAACCTTACCTAAGTATTGAACTACATTACAAAGGCTACTTTCAAAGTCAAATGCAACCTTTGTCACTGAGAAATAACTGTAACTGAGAGTTTTTATTGGTAAAATAGTTTTCGAACGTAGTTTAGTAGTTCTGGAGATTGAAAGCTCGCAAACTTACAAACTTTACTTCTTTATATTAGAGTAGAAAGTTCCTGGTTTAAGCCACCTTGGATTACACCAAAGGTACCAGAACCTTCTTTCTTTTTATAAAGTATAAAGTATAAAACCTGTTGATTTTTGGTAAAAAATCACTGTACGAATGTTTTTTATATTGTACGTGTTGAATTTTTTTTATTGTCATATGGTAGTTTTGGTTCTTACAATTTATTTTAATGTACATAGAAAACATCTACTTAATTATATTAGATGATATAATTATACTTACTGTTAAAAGTAAAAACTAGTTTATTAGGAAAACCTTTTCAATATTGACATCAAAAATATAATCTTTAGAACTCAAAACAGAACCAAAACCGAAGACATAAGAAATTAATTATACACTGCGTTATTGTACGCAACGTTACGTACATTACGGTGTACATTAGGTGAGATTGTCCGTTCTAAATGACACTTGCTGATGAGTTTATGGGCAAAAACTTTGACAATATGAACACAATAAAATGCGACGCTCTTACTGTTTCCGTGAATGTGTTCTAGAAGAATGCCATCTGCCTCGGACAATCAAAACTTTGTGGGAATGGAATTTTCTGCTTAACGTCCACCGTATTACTCGGGACAGCTCTGTGTGACCCGTGTCTTATGAAGACGGTTGATAATTCTGGAAGCTCGTTATTAGTTACTACATTAGGATGTTTTAAATTTTGTGTTGTTTTTCTTATAAATATTTTCAATTCAATTCAATTCATTTATTGTTTTGCGTGACACAGTTTAACATGGTGTTATTACTCTTCAGAAAGTACTATACTTTATACTTTACCTTCTGTTAATAAAGTTTTCTGGAAATTTTTGACTTGGGCAAAAATCACCGCTATCATCCTGCTAGTTGGGTTTAGTAGTTTCACTGACTGACTGGACTAGGTGGTAGAATTTTGTGCAGCAGTCCCTGCAACGTACCTATTGTTGGCGCCATATCTTCAGGACGATTGTCCTGTTAATATCAGAGGAATTGCCTGCTTCTGCGCTATCTTATGATAAGAAAAATTTGTATATCACCTGATTATCTAGATGCCGCCTAATCTCACTCCATGAGCTTAGGTAAGCATGCTACCGCTATATCTAAAACTTTAACATGACTGAATAAGAACTAAGAAGGTAAGAAGGTCAGTAATTATGACTTCAGATATTATTTTGAATAATTCAATGTCCCGATTCTGAGAAAGAGGGTAATTAATTTAATGCAGATTAATTAAATTTTACTAGTGGCATATAGTCACGCCCAAGCTAAAAACTAAAATGAAAAAAAAAATGTTTTCTATATGTGCGTATGCATGTCTGTTTTTGTACTTTATGAGTATGTGTGCTTACTTGCCATTTTCAGTTAAATGAATAATAATAATGTAAGGTTGTCTTTCAGAGATCGTTCTGAAGCGATAAGACCGCCTTTGTGCACCTAAGTTAAATATTATAAGTTAAAGATTGTGTATTATTTTTTAAATTTTTGTGCATAATACAGTGTGTTCATTCGTTCATTCATTCATAATAATACTTTTTTCATAGTTAGACCTAGATTGACAATCCACGACCAAATCGCTATCCGAGGGTCAGTCTATGGTAGGCTTTAGCTGAAAATACACAATTAAATACTTCTTTAATGATTTTTAAATGCGTTCGTATCTATCACAGTAGATTATTACTTCAGCGCGTTTTTCAAAATGGTCCTTGATAAGCTAGAACCAATTTTTACACAGTTAAAAATGTACCGCCAAATGTGTTGCTAAGCACAAAACACGAGAACAGCTGGTGTGATCACTTGAACGGATGGACAAATTATGCTAATTCTTTTTACTATATTGGTTGCTGTCAGGAGATGGATCATATGAAGAGAAAGCCCAGGGAAATTAAGGAAAAATCACACTTCAATCATGTCCATACAAAATGTTAGTAGGTCTGGCGACACGAAGTTCGCAGGGTCAGCTAATAAAACATAAAATTAGACACTTCTATAAGGATTCTTCAAATGTGCTAGATTCTGTCAGGTTTTTAGTGGGTCGTCAAAATTATGACGGTTTTGTATTAACGGTACACACACGCACTCCGTGTAACCTTCAAAAGAGAGAACGTAGTGCTGTAAGCACGTCCAATGTGCCAACACTTTTTATGTAGCTGTTTCGCAATTTTTATAAATAATTTGCCTTCGACCTTTATAAGCCGCCAAATTCTACCCGATTGGTATTCCTGTGGCGCCAGCTTGCTTTTCGTAACACGTTCTAGCATAATAAAACCAGTGATATTTAAATACAGATGCGCCTTCATATAAAAGTTGCCTTATTTTTGTGTGTCCCCGTTCTCGTGGCCTTAATCAATTAGTCACAAGATGTATGAAGTGGCTATAAAAACGACTTCTTAAAACTGGTCATTAGTAAAGACGTATCTACTAATAATAATCAAAGAGCGAAACAACGTGATCCACAGACATCGAAGATCCAATATCAGCTTGTTGATCCGGGCTCCTTTGCAGAATAGACCATCTATAGCCTTCCTCCCAGGCAGCTCGTAAAAGGCAAGCATAGGCTAATCGTCACCAACACCGTGGCATCCTACTATACGGTAAAGTTTCGCAGCGACTCGCCCGGATTGGTACCACCGCCTTATCTATTCCTGCCACCATAACGTCCAATGCTTGCTGTTAACGTGTTCCGGTTTGGAGGGTAAGATAGCCGGTAAACTCACTTTTGCTCGAGACCTGACATCCCGGCCTCAGGTTGGCAACGTACCATTACCACCTTTAGTGTCTCCAAGCGGCGTGAATTTCTTACCATCTGGAATTCGTCTGCTGGTTTGCCTTCCATTATCATAAAAGCAAATAGTTATAACATTCATTTAATAATCACGAAGCGTTTTAAAAATTTTGTTGATAAAAATGGGATTTAACAGATATCTGTTGCCCACAGCTTTTTTGTGTGATAATACAATGAACAAACACACGGCTCACTTGATGGTACTAGATAACCTGGGCCTATACACCATTCATGTTATAGATGCGTCTCTGTCTTATGGCCGACGTGTTAGGCCAATTGAGCAAGTCTACCAGTTACATAATAGTGGCGGCAGGAATAGGTTAAACGATAGATCCCTAGCCAGATATGTCGAAGCGACGCTTTTTGCCATTATGGGTATTGTTGGCAATGACCTATTTAACCTTTCTTACTAGCTGCCTAGCAGGAAGACAGATGGTGTATTCTACACAGGAGATCCATGGACTCCTGCAGAAACCCGTTGAGAGATCTACAGAAAAAAAGACAATGTCTTTTATTTAAATTGATTCAGCCGTTTCTTTGACAAAACGGGACACAAATGCATACGTTAGCATTTACCCTGAAACTCTGAGTAACAGACCTGGAAACCTTCTTCGACAGCTTCTAGTTGTTTGGGAGCTCCCTAGTTGGAAGATAGCGTTTACTATAGATTTTGAAAAAAGAAATTATGAGTATCTAGCTTTTATAGTAGGTAATAATAAATAAATAATAATAAATAATACAGAATCCCTGGTAGACTTCATCGTTTATTACTATCAAGCTGATTTTTCGTGGGTAACTCCCTTTTGACTAGACACCCAAGTTTTATAGGGGTAGCAAGGCTAAAGTATGTTGATTTGAAGAATTTGAAAAATTTATTATTAACCGAATTTTTCTTTGTTAATTATCGAGATAATTATCCAAATAACGTTTTCTTTTTTATTAGCATTAGTTATTTAGTTTTAGTTTTATTAGCATTAGATTCTTAGCATTAGTTTTTACTTTCTTTCTTCTTTCTTTACGTTTTGGCCTTCACGTTAGTATTTAGCCATTAGTCAAGTAGAAATTTGCATAAAATTTTATATCAATTTCAATTAATTTTAATTAGTCATCAGTCATAAGTCGTCAGGAAGTCATATCAGGCTCTTGGGTAAAGCGGTAGCCTTTTTACACAAGCTCATGAATGAGATTTGGCGGCAACGAGGAAATACACGATACGCTAATTTCTTCATGATTATTTCATTTTTGCACTTTCACTGAACAAAATTGTACAAAATGCCACCAAAATTGACTAATTTCACTCAATATCAACACGAAATTCAATAATTATGAAAAAACTTCGACCATCTTTTCTCTCGATGGCGCCAAAACTCCTTAGTTTTTACTTATATTGTTCTGTATGTAAGGTACTTGCGCCTAAGATGGCTCATTTTCAACATTTTGTATTCTACTACCTACGGAACATAAAAATACGAAATATCAAAAATGGGCTATCTTATGAACGGGCCATCATAGGCGCAAGTACCTTATTCTATAATTCTGCAAATGATGCTCTCTCCCCAAATATTTTGTAGTACAAATATTTTGTAGTAGTAGTAGTAGTAGTATCTTCACGCCCATATCACCGAAGAGGTAGGCAGAGGTACAACCAAGGCACCCACGACTAGCCGAAGACACTAAGTCCCACAATGTGATAGGTGGCAAGCCTATCGCCAACCAGGCACATTTCCGATCCCGACCAAAATTTTTTTAAGTTAGAAAATTGGAAGAATCCAATATTCTTTATGTTAGCCGACCCGGGATTCGAACCCAGGACCTCATGCAGTCAAGTCCAACACCCGGACCGCTAGACCACAGAGGCACAAATATTTTGCTCCTCACAAAACATCAGCTTGATAGTAATAAGCGATGAAAGATCTACCAGGGATCCTGTATTATTACCCACAACTTCACTCGCGTATCAGTCATTAAAAAGTATCCCATGCCACTTTTAATACCTTTAAGAATATTAAATATTATGGAAGGTATTAAAAGTGACTTGTACAAAGTTTCACGATGATTGGTTTAGCAGTTTTCTCTTAAAAGTGAAACAAACAAATTTTTGTTCACATTTATAATATTAGTAGGGATTATAAGTATTATAAGTATTATACAAAAATAAAACTTATTTCTTTATCCTTTTTTTTTTTACAGAAAAACAGAGTTTATGATGGCATATTCGTTACATTATTTTTTAACTTCCAAACGATATTGTAATATTCTATGATAGATACATAAATGATTATGTTTCATTCTAAATTTGTGGTTTTTGGTCATAAAAATTTCATGATATTGATATTTCCTATTAAACAAATTTAAATAAAATAGTAAATTATTAATTTATCAATCTCTAGTGTATTATTTATTTCGAAGAGTTTCAAAATAACTCACTGTATTGCTATGTGAACAAAGAAAGACATTTAAATTTTATCTTTTCACATAACATTTGCTTTACAATAACCATTCTATTTAAATTATTTCAATATAAAATGTAAACAACATGAAACGATTTTATGGCCAAATACAAAAAAAAACAAAATGCATTTGTTTCCTTCATGTAAGTATACATATGTCGCCGTGAAAGTCCCAATTACAGTGAATGTGACGCCAATATACGCGCTTTTACAGTGATTTATAAAATAGCGAAGGACTGACTACATTTAAAGTATTCAACATTTGGCAGCCTTGTTGTTCAAAAGGTTGTCGTAAACACTTAATGCCACCGGCCAGCCGCAAGACTCGGGTTCGATTTATGAAGGGCCTGCATTTGTGTGATGTACGTCTCAATATGTGATTTTCCGTTTCTAGAAATTAAATTTATTCCGATATATATTCAGACATTTCTATAATACATAAGTATAGTTTACTACATACATATCTTCACGCCAAGTCCCTTACAGGGTAGGCAGAGAGTATCGAGTGCCAGACCTCACGATCCTGACAAACCTGTCTTGCTTCCTTCACATTCATAACCCTTTTCATACAAACACGCCGGTTTCGGAGACTCTTGACACCACCCAAATGTCAGCCTTGGTCTCCCCGGGTACCTACATCCATCCACATTCGCATTGTATATCTGCTTTGTCAATCTTTCATCTGTCATTCTTTCCATATGACCGAACCAGCGG
>NJDC01002942.1:160057-211494 GCA_002245475.1 Calephelis virginiensis | reverse complement strand
TTGAGGAAATAGATTCTAGAGAAAGGGGCTTACATTTGAATGCGATGAAAGCCAGAACGGATGTAAGAGTTTTGGTTGATGATGTAGTATTGGAGCAAGTGATTGATATTGTATATCTTGGTTGTGCTTTTGGCAGGGATGGAATGTACACCGCGGATGTAAAGAGGAGAGTGAGTGCAGGGAATAGTGTGAACGGAGCGTTGGGTAAGCTATTCCGAAGCGAAGTTTTGAGTCAAAAAGCTAAACTCGCTTTGCATAATTATGTGCTTATTCCAACGTTATTGTATGGAAGCGAGAGTTGGCTATGTCAGAAAGAGCATGAAAGTAGGATAAATGCGGTCGAAATGAGAGCACTACGGAAAATCTGTGGTGTAACGCTCGCTGACCGCATTCGTAACAGTGAGATCCGAGGAAGAGTGGGATTGAAAGAAAGTGTTGGTGTTAAAATGCGAAAGGGCATGCTCCGCTGATTCGATCATGTGGAAAGTATGTCAGATGAAAGATTGACCAAAGCAGATATACAATGTGAATTTGGATGGATACCTAGGTTAACATTCTACGAAGGAAGCCAGGCAGGTTTGTCGGGATCGTGAGTTCTGGCACTAGAGACTCTCTGTCTACTCCGTAAGGGACTTGGCGTGAAGATATGTATATATGTATGTATGATAGAAAATTTATTTGTTCTTATGTTAAGTAGCCCATAGAGGGTGACTATGTTAGTATACTAATTAATACAGTGAATAGAATAACATATGTTTTAATTTGCGAGGATTCGCAAAATGTCTTATTGTATTTCGGTCTATAGGTAAGATGGCGACGATAGATGTTTGGCTTTAATGTAATAAAAGCTGTTAGGATAATAAATATACGTTTAAATAAATAAATGTTTGTTGAGGTCTTCCAATGAAACAATTCTTGCTTATATCTTTAAATATATTTACTGATTCCAAATTGAATGACGACTGTGGACTACTGAAACAACGACACTATTTATAAAGTTTTTTAGTCGAAGCGGATATTCAGATAATTAACAATATCAGTACCGGCAATTACTTTATGACAAAAACAATTAGTTTAAATAATAGCTAAAATAAATACTTGATTACTAAACACAATCCGATGTAGAACTAACACAACATGATATAATTTAGTATGATAAGTAATACACTCGATACATTCATGATTGCCAAACATGTTTAATTTCCATGTACAATTGAAATAAATAAATAATTTAAAACCTACACTTTTACATACATACATACGTAAATATCTTCACGCCAAGTCCCTTACGGGGTAGGCAGAGAGTATTGAGTGCCAGACCTCACGATCCTGACAAACCTGTCTTGCTTCCTTCACATTCATAACCCTTTTCATACAAACACGCCGGTTTCGGAGACTCTTGACACCACCTTCGGATAATATCCGATTGATCTGATCCTACACTTTTTATAAATAAATATATTATTTTAACAAACACTTACATTATTCACCACGCTTTAAAGATACTCGTATTGAGCCCTCCCACAGGAATCGGCTTAGATATTAGTTTTTACCTGTTTACCTAAATACTAGTACCATACTATACTAAAATAAACAATAGATATTATAGGTGCGTCGCTGTCCTGTAGCCGAGGTGTTAGGGTTATGGTGCAAAACTACCGGACCCTTCGGACCGAAACATGAACATTATGGAGCGAGGAATAGCTAAGGCGCTGGATCTCTAACTGGGCTAGTAGTCCAGCACTCTACGACCAGTAGTACTGTTAACTAAGGGAAAACTGATCAACTGCTAACAAAAATCAATCAATGACCAGTATTTTTATACTACACTAGCTGCTACCTGCGGCTTCGCCCGCGTTTTCACAGAAACCCAGTGTGCGATCGGGATTAAAAATAGCCTATATGTTAATCCAGGTCACAATCTATCTGTCTTCCAAATTTCAGACAAATCCGTTCATCCATTCGAGCGTGAAAGAGTAACAAACATCCATACATCCATACTTACAAACTTTCGCATTTATAATATTAATAGGATAGCTACCTTATACTTACATACCTTTAATATTTGAAAGTTAATAAACAGACGGGGCTTCTGATCGTACCTATAAAACGCTTATAGACGCCAAAGAACAGAAAATAATCCATAATATAAAAATGATTGCTAAATGTGTTGGTAAGCGCATAGCTTCCGAACGACTGAACCGGTTTGGCTAATTCTTTTTTTTTTTTGTTGTGTTAGTTATTGTCAGAAGAAGGTGGGAAAGAAACTTGGAAAATTGTAGGGAAAATGGGAAAAACAATACTTTATTTATTTCTCCACACAAATTGAACGGGTGGAAGAAAGTTCACCGGGACATCTACTACAGAATAAAAAGTGTCTTCACGCCCATATCCTCGAAGAGATAGGCAGACGTACAACCAGAGCACCCACGACCTGCCTCCGAAGACACCAAGCCCCACTATGTGATAGGTGGCAAGCCTATCCCCAACCGGTCCATTTCCAATCCCATTAACGTTTTTTTATTAGAAAATTGGAAAAACACAATTTTATTTTTGTTGCCCGACCCGGGATTCGAACCCAGGACCTCATGCAGTCAAGTCCAACAACTGAACCGCTAAATGGAAGCTACATAATACAGAAATTAGAAAATACTACCACATTAATCTCAAAATAAATTTATTGGTATCGTTAAATTAGAAAACATTTAAATTGATTTTTATTTTCGTTTCATAATAACTATTTCTGAGTTTTTCTTTTGTCAAAGCTATCTAGAGGTCTGTCTTAAGATTAAAAGTTAGAAATATTACATTGTATTTGATTTATATCAGACACACTTAGGGCCGCTTGCAAGTTCCTGGGTTCAGTATTTAACTCTCCACACGCTAGGAGAGTGCGTCGCATTCGAACAACAGCGACGTGGTCTCTCTGGGGTCGCGGGAGAGGACCTCTCGCTGTCGAGCATTGTCAACGCTATGCTCAGTAGTGACAGGTCCAGGCAGGCGAAGGTCTCCTTTTGCGAAGAAGTAAACGCAAAAGGAGACCGCGAAGCGGGCCTGGGAGGGCGATCCCAACTCAGGCCCACTCCGGCGCAGGCGGACCTGGGGCGCAAGGAGGCGGTTCCTTCGCCTTTAAAGCGCCTCCAATTTGGGGTGCTGGGGGGAGTCGGGGGACTCCCTCTGGTCAGCATGGCCTCGCACGCCTGGGGGCCAGTGGCCGGAGTCGCTACTCTTTCAGCGCGCGAGGAGGCCCGGTAAGAACCGAACCGTAGCCGCGGAGCAGGATGGTGAATGCCAACGCGACCCCATCTCGCTCCTAGCCGGTTGACAGAAAGGTCATCGTGTGATTTTTAGTCAGCTCGAGTCCGACATAGCCCGCTGTTCTCCCCGGAGAGCGGCGGGTATCCGGGGGGATTTTTCACACTTAAAAAAAGTATTTAACTCTAAATTACCTTCTAACTAGAATTATTTTTCTGTATTTTTGACAGAATAACTCGTCATGAAATTTAACCCAAGAACGTATAAGTGGCCTTTACGAGTTTAGCTTGAATAAAACTTCAGTGCTCGTCAATTTCGTATTCCGTGCAAGAGGGTTTGGTAGAATTTGGAGAGCGAAGCTACGCATCAGTAGCTTGTATGGTATGGTGATATTAGAAGCGACGGCTGCCATCAGAAGAGCTTCTTGCTTGTTTAGTATTTTAGGCAGAGTGTCGGCGATGCGGATTTAAGCGCTGTAATATCGCCGCACGGAAATAAGGTCGCCGTCTGTTCTACCATGCGGTTTATTTAAACGAATCAACATTTTTCGGTACAAAATTAAAATCTGCATCTATCGCCGCAAACCAGAGCGACTTGCGGTACGGTGTGTAATCAACCTTAAATCTTTTTCACCCGTGTTGGTCCGGGACCATTTGCAGAATAGACCATCAGTCTTCGTTCCAGGCAGCTCGTAAACGGCGAGCACCATGCCATCTGACTAGATGGTAGAGCGTAGAGCCACTCGCCCGGATTGGTACCACGGACCACCGCCTTATCTAATCCTGCCACCATAACGTCAGTACTTGTCGTTAACGTGTTCCGGTTCAGACCATAAGGTACCCGGTTCATTTACTTTTGCTAGAAGCCTAGCATCCCGGCCTCTGGTTAGCAACACACCATTACCACCATTCGTGTCTCTAGTCGGCGTTAATTTCTTACCATCAGGAAATCCGTCTGCTTGCTTACCTTCCAATATCATAAAAAATAAACAATGTAAAAGAGTTTTTATCTATGTAAGTAAACAAAATACTTCTATAACGTTAACAATTTAAGTACTCCCAATAAATAACAATTTATTTGAAGCATAGGTTAGTGTAATATTAAGTTGTTATAATTTATTTTCTTACATCTTTTGGTTATTTTACAAAAAAACCAAATCTTGATAATTTGATTCAAATTAAAGATGAAATTAACACGTACAATAAAAAAAAAACTTTCGTTACTTTTTTTTAAATCTGTTTGTTTTTACACATACAAAAAAAAAGAAGTCGAACCAATAACGTCCTCCTTATGGATTTGGTTAATTAGTTGAAGAATCCTATAAAATATAAACTAAAAAGTATCTTCACGCCCATATCCCCGAAAGGGTAGGCAGAGGTACAACCAAGGCACCCACGACTAGCCGAAGACACTAAGTCCCACAATGTGATAGGTGGCAAGCCTATCGCCAACCGGGCACATTTCCAATCCCGACCAACATTTTTTTTATTAGAAAATTGGAAAAATCCAATTTTCTTTTTGTTGGCCGACCCGGGATTCGAACCCGGGACCTCATGCAGTCAAGTCCAACACCCGGACCACTAGACCACAGAGGCGATAAACTATGACTACGATTAATAAGATTGTAGATAACTACTGAATTTCATCCCCATCAGTACTGGCACTAAAGAGTCAAACCGAACAGACAAACATATTTTTTAATCTATAAAATTCATGTGGATATCGTCACTAGTTTAGAAAATATTTAAATTTTGTTTCCATCAGATAATTACGGGTTATTCCAAAGCCGCAACTGTTTGACGCACTATCTCCGAATATATAATAAACCGGAAATATTATACTTTAAATAATACAATGACAGTTAAAGTTAATAATACTCGTTTGTTACTAGTCCATGCCGATTGCTTCCGGGTAGCATTTAATGGTTATTTTAATCTACAAGTATAACAAATAATGAAACTGGAGAAAACAGTACCTACTTTACATTGCTGCCCGCGGACGTCTTACTTGCGGCCCGTGAATGTCCGCCCATTTAAATTTTTTCTATGGGACATGGCCAATTATACGAAGGTATATTCGGCTTCTAGGGTAAATATTACAAGTGTGGCCCACCTTTAGTTTATTTTGCTGCCTTGTGGCCCTTGCCTGCCAAAAGGTTGCCGACCGCTGATCTACCTACGCAACTTAAAATAGGCAGTAAAGCATATTTAGAGCATGTTTGTCTGTTTATATTTTTCCGGGCCGCTATTCATACCATATCTGCTGAATCGATAGTGACGAAATTTAGATGGCGGATACTCTATGTTCTGAGGAAAGATATAGGCTACCTACTTTTTATCCCCGTTTACTTAAGGGATTCCCCTGGAAGAGGAAACTAAGACAAAACTTCGCTGTGAATCAAGGTATATCCCGATTTTTTTTATGACATTGGAAGGCAAACAAGCAGATGGATTTCCTGATGATAAGAAATTCCCGCCGCCTAGAGACACCAAAGGTAGTAATGGTGCGTTCCCAACCAGAGGCCAGGATGTTAGGTCTCGAGCAAAAGTAAGTTTACCGGCTACCTTACCCTCCGAACCGGAACACGTCATGACGTTATGGCGGCAGGAAAAGGTAAGGCGGTGGTACCAATCCTGCGATTTCATCAATTTTGTTACTTGGAAATTGCAGACATAAAATTCAGAGCTCCACTAACATTTGATCGATTCCGATGAAACAGAGCTTTGAATTTAAATTTCTCTAAGAAAGAGTCGAAGTGAGTGCGTGAATATAAAGCATTAAAAAATTCGGATTAGTTATCAACTTCAAATACAGCTTTCTTACGATTAAATTATGCCTAATAAATATTTGAAATCCCGTGCTACACTTAAGATCTCAGATTCACCAGACAGACTGAGAAAGGCTACATATAAAAATACAGTTTAAAAAATATTCATTTGACCACCTTGTTAGTCGAGATGCTAGCGTCGACGTCTTATTCCACCGACCAACTTCGAGGCTTGAGTTCGATTCCCAAAGGGGCAGGCATTTGATCTGCATTTCCGGGTCTGTTTATTAAATTTATTCTGGTATCTATTTAAGTATTTCTACGAGTTAGAATAGTTCACTTACACCCATAATACAAGCATATAATTTGTTTGCTTTGGAGTTAGATTCAAATTGTGTAACTTGTCCAGGAATTATATACAGAATTTAGAAAATACCACTCTGAAAATTAATTTATTGGATGACATTAATTTAGAATATATTTAAATTTATTTTTGTTTTCGTTTTGTAAAATTATTTTGGGTTTTTCTTTTGTCAAAGCTATCTGTTATCTAAAGAGGTCTATTTTAATAATAAAAGTTGGCATTTCCGGATCTGGTCGTTTATTAAATTTATTCTTGTATCTATTTAAGTATTTCTATGTAATGTACTCGTGACATAATATAAGCATAAAATTTACTTACTTAAGTTTGGGGTACGATTCAATTTGTGTACCTTGTCCTGGAATTTATTTATTTATGAACTAGCGGCCCGCCCGGCCTCGGTACGGTTATAAAATACACATATAATCTCTTCAATCATTTTATCTGTTGAAATAAAAAGCATTAAAATCCGATGCGTAGTTTTAAAGATTTAAACATACAAAGGTACATAGGGACAGAGGAAGCGACTTTGTTTTATATCATGTTGTGATGACAGGTTCAAAATTCGAATTAAAAAAAATACTATGTTTACTTTTAAATACAATAGTATTTATGGCCAGACTCTTACAATGTTTAAATAAATTCATAAATAATAAATTAACTTATTTTTTATTATTCGTAAATTAGGTTTTGTGTCCTAGTGGTCTGGTGATTTTTTTTTAATGGCTAATTTGTTGCTAACAGCGAGGTTTTTGCAACTTCACCGGGCTATCAGTCTGGTGTGAGAGTTAGTTACATAAGGTCTGGGACAAAATGCCACACAGGACTCTACCATCAGTGAAACTTTGGTGAAACTACAAACGTACCTTCGGCTAACCATGGGTACCCCGGTTGTAGTTTTGGGAATTTAGGCGGGAAGATACTTACTTTTTACATTAATGTCTTTGTTAATCTTATGACTATTAAATTAAATTATAAAAATAATATACAACTTCCTGTCTGCCTGATTATACACGTAAATCTTTCTCTTAAATCACTACTCTATTTAAACAAAAACGTCAAATTATTTTTTGTTAAGTTTCTTAAGTTGTGAAGATCTAAGGATACATAGAGACAGACGGCAAAAGCGAGTTTGTTTTATACGGGTACTATTTAGTGAAAATAAATGATCGAAATGTATGTTATAAGTTATACCTTTATATAAGTTATACTAAATCGTTTTGACTGTTCGGAAGTTATACCTACCTGTATAACTTCCGAACAGTCAAAACGATTTCGTGAATTTAGGTCTCGAACTACTGTTAAGTCCCGAGAAGTTTTAAAAGATAAGAAATTCAAAAAGCTATGAGAAAACCAACATCTTCATTTTTCCCATAAAAATTAAAAGGGACGATGTTTGCCAGGACATAAATATATGAAACTTACACAGCATTATTTATATTTAAGTATGTATATATAACATTTGATTTTGGAACAGTGAAATAAAATATTATTTTTTTATGATAACAAGCTTGTATTTTATTAATGACAGATGATGATTATACACAGAAGTGCGTCACAAAATCATGTGTAATACCCATGTGCAATAAAAAAGGTGTTGACATCGGCCGCGCCTACTTTGGGTCAATATTGCTGTAGAAATATTTGCAAGCTGTAAAAGTTTTGCCATCTGTATCCGCACCACGAAATTAAATTTACTTTTTAACCGATACAAACTAACACAAACTATACACATAACCAAGTGAAAGTTATATAATTTATTCTTTCTTTAAATTAAAATTACTAATGTTCCACTGTAGTTAGACTTTTTTCAGTTACAGACCTTCTCTTGACAACTTACACAAGTTTCATGTATGGAGAGTCCCTTAACTTATTTTTATTTTTAGTATGAAAAATCGTAAAGCGGTTTGCAGAAGTCTACCAGCCAAGTTTCAAATATAGTCCTATTAAGGAAACAAAAAACTGGGACATAAAAACGGACAAACAAACATGTCAAATCTAAAGAACTCCGCTTTTACTATTCAGCTACGAAACCCAATAAAGAAAAGCTGAAAACAACTTCTTCAATACCTAATAATTATTAATAATTATTTATACACACTTGAGTTATTTTCAAAGTAAACTGTAAAGTCTATTTAAACTAGATGTTACCCGCGACTACGCTTGCGTTTTGAAGTAATTTAGTTCTTCCACGGGAACTCATTC
This sequence comes from Calephelis virginiensis, assembly GCA_002245475.1. Taxonomy (NCBI): domain Eukaryota; kingdom Metazoa; phylum Arthropoda; class Insecta; order Lepidoptera; family Riodinidae; genus Calephelis; species Calephelis virginiensis. The sequence continues at coordinate 202,906 of NJDC01002942.1, read as the reverse complement.
AGATATTTAGATTAAAATCAGCCCATCTCTCCGCAGTCAGCTATCTCCATATACAAAAATTATACCATGACACCACTCCATTGCGAGCTGAAAAAAAACAAACAAACTTTCTCGCTTATGCATGGATATAGATAATCTTATTCTTGGCACTTATCCAAGTATCTAAAGATGACAAAAGTTCCTTCGAGATATAGTGCCACCAAAGTCTCTGTTCAGTGCTCAAAATTGGAATTAAACCGTGTTTTCGTGAAATGTCATTCCGCTGTCAGTTTCTGACGTTTGAGAGCACAGAAAAATAAATTCCCAAAACTATATATTTTTTATTTTGTAATTAGTATCACTATACCAGCCAGTGTTAAGGTAGACTAAGCCTCAACAAATACTGAGCTTTTCCTTGGCGGACTCATGTTACCACACTCTGTCTTTTTATCTCACTATCACTATTTGGACGTTTATTAAAGTTCCTTATGTAGGTTAAATTACGGATAAAATTTCTAGTTGATTTTTTTATTAGTTATGTGGGGTAAGTTTTAGACTGTTAATAAATGTTTTTCTTTCTTTCTATATTCTCGGTAAAATCAAAATCACTAAACGGCGCACTAGCGACATTGTTTACTGAACATAAAAAGTGGTCGCACTGTAACAGAGTATTTTTTGCGTACCTAATGTCTTACTCATGTTATAAATTACTGTCGGAAAATACGCAAGAAGGTAATGTACGGTTTCATGGATCAATAAAAGTCGTTTAGAGTTGAAATTGCCATGTTTATCGTCAACTTTCTTGTTCACTTAGTAATGCTGGGAGGATTTATCTATAGAGGTGTGGGGGGTAATATTTGTGCGGTCTATGTTTGTGTTTCTTGCTCTGGGTGTTTGTCAAAGTTCATTTGGTATATAAGTATTTTCTCATTAATACTAGTGTGCTATGCATAAAAGTCAGTATTCGAGTCACGTAGTTTAGTTTATTTAGGACTTCCTAACCTAAAACATTTTTGAAATTCGTCTCTGTTTGTTCTTCCATCACCGAAAAACTAAATCAATTTTGATCAACACAAAATTTAAAAGACAATGAGTATAAGTTAATATCTACGCTATATTATATCAAAGTCAGTGCTGCAATAGCGCAAACAATGTGATTACTTAGCCGTAGGTTCTACTTGGTCACACTTATCAACTCGGAAATGGATAGCCGTATTGCCTTTCGCCTTGCCATCAACCAGGCGTCAACTTAACGTATGCACGTAACCAAACAGTACCAACAGTTCTGAACATCAACTCAGCAACGGCTAAACGACCCCACGCTTACGGCTCGTCGACCGCGAGACTCTTGAATATCGATTTCATGCGAATTGGAAATTTGTATTGGATTTGTCATTTTAGGTACTCTGGAACACAGTAATAACGGATGATTAACATTTAGTTACAACAAAGTTCAATGAATCGGATAAAATTATCTATTGTTTATTATTAATTAAAGTTTAATAATTCGTTATTATTGTGTTCAAGAGTACCTAAAGTGACAGATCCGATTCCAATTTCCAATATTGCATTTATCGAGATTCAAGAGTAACCCTACAGTTCGGAGGCGCGCCGTTTACATTACGATTCCGATTAGTGTGCGCTGCAGTATTGAGTTTCTTGTCAGAAAATTAAAAAAGAACATATTTTGAGTTGAGCCCAGGAATGAACCCGAGACCTAATGTAGGCGAAGCCCTAGATAACAGAGGCGATGATATTATTGTGTGCTTGTGTCATGTACACGTATGTCGTGCAAAAGCTATTTTAACAGTAAGTAAGTAAATAAGCAAGTATCTTCACGCCCATATCCCTGAAGGTCTAGGTACAGGTACAGCCAGGGTACCCACGACTAACCCAAGACACTAAGTCCCACAATGTGATAGATGGCAAGCCTATCGTCAACCGGACACATATCCAATCGGGAGCAACATTTTTTTTAAATACAAAATTGGAAATACCACTTTTTTTGTTGCCCGACCCGGGACTCTAACCCTGAACATCATGAAGTCAAGTTCAATACTTGGACCGCTAGACCACAGAGATCATATTTTAACAACTGCTTTAAATTAGACCGGCTTGAAAGTCGCGAGATTAGGATACATGCCTACCAGCGATCAACCGCAAGTCTCGGGTTAAATTTTTGAGGTCGCTAAACATTTGTATGGTGAACATCCTGCAATGTTTCTATTTTGTAGGTTTAGGCTTGTCTGTAAAATTTGCTCCATTATTTATGAGTATTTCTATGTATATGTATTGATCGCCTCTGTGGTCTAGCGGTCCGGGTGTTGGATTTGACTGCATGAGGTCCCGGGTTCGAATCCCGAGTCAGCCAACAAAAAGAAAATTGGATTTTTCCAATTTTCTAAAAGAAAAAAATGTTGGTCGGGATTGGAAATGTGCCCGATTGGCGGTAGGCTTGTCACCTATCACATTGTGGGACTTAGTGTCTTCGGCTAGTCGTGGCTGCCTTGGTTGTACCTCTGCCTACCTCTTCGAGGATATGGGCGTGAAGATACTTTTTTTCTATGTATTATGACTTACACGCATAATACAATAATTTAATATACTTACTTTCAAGTTTGATTCAATTTGTATAATTCGTCCAGGAATATTTATTTAAAAAAAAAACTATAATTTATTGTAGTGATGCAACTGCAAGGGTCTTGTGACAGATGTTTAGAAATATTAGTTTAGCTTGCATCAAAATAGCAAAAACTACCCCCAAAAGACTATAATGAGGATATTTTTTTGTGCAAGCTGAATTCTTGCCGGAATACGGTAAATGAGGAATATTATTTGAGCTTTATGCAGCATTTAAGCAGATATTAGTGTTTAATATAGAAAATTCGACAAAAAAGGCCAGATTGGTGGAAAAAATTTTGGATTTAGCACCACGATAATGCGCATTTGCACAAGGCCAGCATCGTTAAAGAATTTTTGACCAAACACTCAACAAATACAATACTCAACAAGCAACCACCATATTCACTAGATATGGCTCCAGCCTTGCTCCAGCTGATTTCTTTATTTTTCCTAAACCCGTGGTAACTTGAGTGGCACCCGTTTTCAATCGGTAGAAGACATAAAAGAGAATTCGCGGCGAGAAGTGAACTCCGTTCCAGAAACAGAGCTTAAAAAATGTTATGATGATTGGATTATTGGTTGTCGTAAATTTATCGCATGAGCTGCGGAAACCATTAATGAAAGAAGAAAAAATGTTTTACCATATTAAAGAACGTATGTATTAATATTTACAAAAAAAATCGCGACACCGTATATCTAACCATTATAGTTAAGACAATATACTACTTTTATACATTTTAAAAGTTGATAGAAATAATTACCATATTCGGACCATGTTGTTATCATACCTTCATATTAATATAAAAATATTAATTCAAGTAAGTAATTTCATTTTTAAATTTAACTTAATGGCTTTAGATTACTTATTAAATTATTCATATCGAACAATCCATTCAACAGATATCACAAAATAAAAAAATCAAACTAAATAAAATACCGACCTACCCACAATAGAAAAGTATTAGATGCGGACGAAACGCCGATGCCGCTTGAGTTTGGGAGTATGTTTCACTAAGGACCCTGCCCGGCTTCGTTAGGGTAGTCTATACTAATAATAAGGAGAAACGACTAGATTAATTGTTTGTTTGTTTTATTTAATAAGCCGCGAAACTGCTAGTCCGATTTGAAAAATTTACAATAGACATTATCCCGGAAGAACACTTTCTATCGCGAGGCTATTATATTATATAGCATCGTGCTTCATTCCTACGGATAAACGAGTACAACGAGTAGGAAGAATTACTATTCCGTAGAGAGATAGGTGGCGTTGCTGTCGGTATGTCAACTTCTAAGTGACTGACCGATTGGGTTGAAATTTTGTATGTTTCCATGGTTTCAAAGACAAGAATGTATAATGCATACCTACTAATTATTTTTTCTATTCATGTTAATAAAAATTAATCGCTGTTATGTATGCATATGAGAAAAACTGCACCAAATGTTTATTTCTTTAAAATGGGTATACCTACCTACACCAATTATTTTTTGGTGTTTTTGATAGTATTATTGGTGTATCTATTATACACCAAATATAACGAGGAAAGATTTTATTATGTATTTGTATTGAATTGGCTCCTAAACTATTGGACTGATTAATAAAATTCTTTTACCATTAGAAGTTGACATCATTCCTGATGAACTACTTTTTACCGCGGCTAAATATTTTCTTCCCACGAGACAAAGGGTAGTAAAAATTATTCTTTCGTGCTTATCTATTTCACATAACTTCTAAACGGCTAAACCGATTGGTTTCAAATTTTACGTGGGATGTTTCGTTAGTTTCTTGGATGATTTTAAAATACAATTGAACCCGGTAGGTGGCGCTACTGTTGGTATGTCATCTTCACTATCTGTACTTTTAATCAAGAGGAAAAAAATAATGTTTGTTTTTTTTAATAGGCTCCGAAACTATAGTAGTTTTAGTAGTTTTAAAAATTATTTTACCATAAAAAGCCGCCATTATCCTTGTAAACATAGACTATGTAATTTCTAGGAAATATTAAAAATTTGTCCCCCCGTGCAAAGCCAGGACAGGCTGCTAGTATAACATATACAAGAAAATGCATGAAGTACATCCTACAACGAGCACGTGCCGCCATGGAAAATCACAGAAAACAAGGACAGTGCAATGGTTCATTCAACCGGACGTTATTATTCAACGGTCGCACTGTGATGAAACTACGCAAATCTTCATTATTATTAACAAAGCCCTCTGTTTCGAAATATTGGTCGGTTTAAGTACGCGACTTACAATAAGGGCTCTTTGAAATCGCAACTGCTTACGACGCGGTCGGTTTCAGTTTACGTTAAGTAAACCATCTTAAGCTCAAGGATAACAACGAAATGTTTCGAATGGTAATTTTATTTTTATTTAAGTGAAACTTATTTAAGTTAGAGAAATTTGCCGTCACATATCTTCGCTCCACAAAAATACCACCGCATGTTTTCGCCGAATTTCATACTGCTTTCTTCGTCATTCTTATTTTGCCGGTCGGTGTGGCTTAGATCTCTTAAGGTGTTTGCGTTTTTTTAAGTGAAACTAAAAAAGAAAAAAAGAAATTTTAATTCTTATGTCACTAGAAGTTTTAATTCTTACGAGTATACACTAATACACACACATTTTTTGGCTCTCGTTGTTCGAGAGGTTAGCGTATACCTAACTCTACCAGCTATCCTCAAGTGTCGGAATATATTTCCAATAATAGCAGGTGTTTGTGTGATGGATATTCCATCAATACCATAAAAATGAAAGCCTATCTTCACGCCCATGTCCCCGAAGATAGGCAGAGGCACGGGCACCCACGACTAGCCGAAGACACTAAGTCCTATTCCAATACCTATATTTATAAAAAAACCGTAAAACTTTAAGAACTGTTGAAGAGTGAATCATTGAATGAAAAAAAATAGGTACAGACAAATTTAGCATTTTAGTCTGATACAGACATGCAGAGAATATCTATATCATGACCGCGATTCTCACCAAATCTGCTGTCCCGATTGTCACGACATTTGGCTGGCAGGTACTTTATGTTCCGAGGAAGGTTATAGGTTACCTCCTCTTCCACTTACTAAAGGAGTTCCCGTCGAAGGGAGGAAAAGCCAAAATATAAACTAGGCTACAATTCGATAATCGGACTATGATTTAATTTACTTATTCACTACTTGATTTAATTTTGTTTTGTACTTTGTGCTTTACACATTATCCAGTATTTTTTCGATGTTTTGTAAATAAGACATTACAGACATAGCAACGCTCAGTATAAAGTGACCAATTAACTTAAAATCAGGAATGTAGACAAATATTTGAATTTATAGTTCATACACTTATATTCTTTTTTTTTTAGTTCATACACGCAAGGTTCATACACGTTGTTCACGCAAGGGTAAGCAGTATCAAGTGGCTAGTTAAGATAATGCATCTTTCTCGACTCTACCAATAAAGAGATTGCTATGTTTTGGGCAAAGTTAGTGTGGAATATCCATTATTTTAAACTTGGAAACTTAAACTTTAAACTTTTACCGTAAAGAGAGTATTTGTTTATTGTTAACTTGTGAATGATTTATCGAAGACATTAAGAAGAGAATTCATTTAAATTTAAAAATGAAAGCAACTATTTTACTTATCACCTTTACCTATCAGCTTTATCAAAGTTGACATCTCACAGCCGCGATCTTGGAGATTTTAAACGACTTCGAAAAAAGATGGAGGTTATATGTTCGACTCCTGTATTTTTTTATACTTATATAGTAATCGGTTTATACTTATATAGAAAACTGGAGGAAAACATTTGTTTGTAATTTTTGTGTCAGTTGATGTTTTACATATTGAAGACGTTCAATTCAAATTTTTGCAGTTATAGTGTGCCTAAATTACATTTATAATGTAAAACATTGATTTTTTATAAGAAAGTAACTAGGTTAAGTATTTAAATACTTCGGATTTACACTTTTTATTCTTTTTAGACTTTAACCTTTTATTTATAAATTGACTGACTGACTAAATTTAAGCGAAATGATTAATTATGTAATATATAGATATCTTTAAAATACATTCGGATTTCCGAAGCTTGACGAATATAGCCGAAGCGCATAATTTAAATAGTACTACTATAAGTTTTAAAATGGTACTTAAGTAGAATTTGATTTTATTCATTATTAACATTTTGTATTTCAGTAATTACCTAACAAAATATAGGTACTGTAAAAATTAAAGTTAAAACCTTTCATAACATAAGTATCGTAAATAACTCAAATGGTAATTTAAAATTGTAATTAACTTTAAAAATATAAATTGTTGCGAACTTAAAAAAGCGCACAAAATAAATAAAATAGTTTGCAAAACTGTTTTTCCTTTTGATGTAAATTTTATTAACCTTCAAGTCACACATTAAAAATAATACGTAAGGTTATAATTAAAAATAGCAATAAACAACATTTAAATGGAAAAGTAAGACTTTTAGTTAAAAATTGTTAAAGCGTTACAAAATCACGGTAATAAATTACAATTTGCTGTTTTGAAACTTAACATACGTTAAATTAAGAAATTTTGAATAATTTATAGAACAGCCGGATTTTTTTATGACGCAAGTAACGGGGAAAAAAGCTAACATTTGGTCCTTACATAAAAAGCCTAAATTGTTTTATCGTAAAAAAGTAGACAGACATTTTAATTAAAAAATACACATCATTTAAAGACATCTAAAGTCGTATTAGTGCGTTTCTAAATTTTACAGCTTGTATCGCTTTTTAAGTCTTCTTAAAAGGTTCTTCTACGGAAGTAAGTTAAAAGTTGATTTTGTCCATTTTGTATCGCTTTTTGAGTTCTAAAAGTCTTTCTTCTGGAGTAAGTTGGCTCTGTCTTTCAAAGTAAGTACGGTTTTTTTTTCTGGGTGAGCCACGAATGATAGTTTGATTTTAAAGCTTCTTATTGGTCCTACATACATACATATCTTCACGCCAAGTCTCTTACGGGGTAGGCAGAGATTTTCTTATTGGTCTTATAGGTCTTCTTATTGGTCCTTTTGCAATTTTATTAAAGTTAAGGTTTTGTTTAAAATGTCTAATAATTATCTAATACATATTTTGAAATTTAAACCGTTTTGATTGGTCCTACTTAAATTTAAAACAGATTTTAGTTTTTGAAAAATAAATTGCGTATTTTTATTCCCTTGAGATATAGAAATGAAGTTGGTTTTGCAGTTTTACAGAGTTTAAATTGTTTCGTGTTTTTTTTGCGGTTCTGTGGTATACGATACCTGGCTGAAATGACGATGATATTAAGCAACCTTGTAGCCCACGGCCTCATTAGCCTCAAAGTATGGTAATTATCCACTTATTACTTTGTTTCTTTATAGCATCTTATTAACAAGCGGATGTTATCAAACCTTCCTTGACATTTACTTACATTTATTTTAGGGTCAATGACCACATAGCTACATAAAATATTTTAATTTATTGAGGATTATTTAATTTATTTATTAAAAACGTTTATTGCACTGATAAATTGTGTATAAAGATGCACTTAACGTCGGTATTTGCTCTCAGTTTAAACATAATATGCAAAAAATATTAACTTAAAACCTGTAGAAATGTAAATGCTTTGAAGCCCATAACCCTGAAGAGATAAACAGAGATGCTAGTCACGATTAGCCAAAGTACTTAAGTCTCACTATGTGATAAGTGGCAAATTAACTGACTATTGGCACTTATTAAATCACGAACTATGTTGTTTTTATTAGAAAATTTAAGCACCTTTTGAGCTATCGAATCCGGAAATAGAACCCGGCACCTTAAGTACTTAACAATCACTAGACTACAGAGGCATTAACCAAATGTTATTCATTATAATTAGAAACGACAAGGTTTTGCCACATTTAGATTAGCTTTGAAGTAATACCTAGTTAAAAAGCTGAGATTCTTTTTCAAAACTGTTCAACATAATACTCGTTTATTTTTGTTACATTATCAATATTTTTTAGTTCTTTTTTTTTTAGTTCAAGTTATATATTTTGCGATCTCCATTTTTTGATGACTTGTTATTTTTCATGATGTGTTGAAAACTTGGTATTGTTGAAAAATAATTATGTGACTAAATATAAGAGAAGTTGTCAAACTAAAATATCAATTCAGAATTATAACAAACTACAAACTAAAAATTATTACACAACTCACCTCTAAATATCTGTTAATCTAAGATTCAGTATCTATTTATTACCATTGATATAGTTATGTTGAAAAAACCTTGTAATGGTTTATTTTCTTTTTTTGTCTTAACCCTTTAGTTTCTTACCTATAATTTTCTACTCGGATAGAATTATTGAAACAAATTATCAAACTGCATTGTGGAGAAATCTAAACATCACAATTCTAATTAAAATACTTATTAGTATGCATACCAGAGCAGCAAACGCAGCCAAAACCGAGCAGCAGCGTGATGGTTCGACCACGTGAGCGCGGTAGTAATGGGACGGGTTCGTTCGCCGATAAAAGCGAAAGTGCGTTTACTGGGACAACGACCGGCTCCTTCGGACAATCCTGCTTATTTCCTTTACTCCACTCATGGACAACTTGACCAACGACCATTAACCACAACAAATAATGTCGAGTACAAAGCAAATACAGAGATAGGTACAGATAACAAAATATAAAAGAAGAAGAACAAAATCAGGGTTTCTGTCCTTTTTCGTTTTGTTGGTCACTGAAAGAGAACGAGTTCTTTCGTCTTCTTGGTCAGTACTCGACATAAAACATTATATGAAATGAAATAAAATGTATTTATTTGCGGAATATTTGTGTTTCAAAACTGTCAGAAAATACTTATTCGTACTTTCGTTCGTTATTGTGGTATACAAATATCTAAGCAACTTAATTATAACATAGTTTTAATATAATTAGGTTGTTATATTTTTTAATAATTAAGTTTACTATATATATATTACAAGGCTATCACTTATTAATTTGTATAATAATTATAACAATCGACTTTTACCCTGTCTACCGTACACTTTCACAATTTCCAAACCTGGCCTGTCAGCAGAAACGGCGGAATAAACTTCACGATAACCAGGACTAATGCTATTTATCTTAACTATTCCCGTTTCCAAACCTCACCAATCAGGAGAAAAAACGGCAAAACAAACTCCTCGGCAGCCAAGATATTTCATATCACATTATCAATAATTCCTGTCACAAGTAAGTGAAATGAGCTTTTCGACTAAATACACTAACTATATTACGTTTTATCTAATAGCCAGTCGAAAAGCTTTTTTCGAAATCTTTTCAGAGGCAGCGATTCGATTCGATTGATTATATACACGAATGGACATGTAACATACATTTTTTATAGATATTAAGTTTTTATCCAAGACACATGCAACTTTTCACTATTTCTAAAATGTGAATTCCCTAACACTTCAGCATTTGTTATTAACAAATAGTAGTGTTTTTTTTACATAAACACGTACAGCTAAAATATATAAACAAGGTAAAGGTAAAATTTTGAGTGACTTAAAAAATGATTTGCAAGAATGTATCTGATTAACATTACATATCGCTTCTTTTAAACTGTAAAAATTCTAATTAAATCTACAGAATTTTGTTAAATAGAGATGACATATTGCAAAACAGAGAAAATATATTCATGATAACCTAATGGAGATACTTATAAGCCTGCCACTTCTCTAATTTTTCTCAATACACACACAAACCTATCAATTCTATTACAAAGAGACTCAATGTGCATTTCCTATTAAAATTTTTATCAAATATTATTTAAAACTACATCTAATATTCTATTTTCTTTATTATGAGCTTGGAATGCAACTAATTTTGTTTTGGACAGGTTTATTTTTAAATTAATATCACTAATGGCATTCTCCTCTGGGGAAACTCAGCCGAGATAAATACTATATTTGTCTTGCAAAAGAGGGCGATACGGGCAATTTATAACTTCCCTTAGAGAAAAGTTTCAAGAAATAAATATTCTTACGGTGACTTCTCAATATATTTTTGAAAATTTATTATATGTGCAAAAAATTTACTTGCGGTAAACAAGAGGAATAAAAATAATCTTGTGCATAAGAATCGTCTCCACAGAATGAGTTATTCTTTCATGGGCCAATGTATACATTTTTAAAATAAACTTCCCGAGCATATTAAAGACATATAATTAAATAAATTTTAAAATAAGTTGTATGGTTTACCACCATACAACTTAAATTTATAATTATAAGATTATTTTATATTTATTTAAGAATAGACCTGTTAATTTTAAGATTTCAGAATATTTAGAAGACAGTAATGCTTGGGATTAATTGCTCCTCTTACAATGTCTACAAATTAATTATATGTAATATACTTTTAAAATTTATTTATAAGAAAAATACAAGCCCGCTGCGTTTGTTTCGCGGGATCTTCTAAGTGTGTGGCTGCGTTCCGATCCAGTGGTAGTTTTTAAAATTATACAGACGCGTCAAGAATCTTTGTATAGAGTACACGATAAAAAAAAGTGAGACATTATTAAACTTTATAAGAGGAGGAGGAGGTCTGTAAAAAGAAGTTATGCGTGATAAAATTTTAATTGACTAATGTCTGTGTAATAAGTATATTTAAAAGACACCAAGTAAGAAGTCTTTAAGATAGCTAAAAAAATTTTCATTAACGTGTCGTGTGGAAATCATTTCATATTTTTCTAAGAATGTCTTTCTTTCATCCATGCATGTCTTTCAAAGCGTGTCTCACAATAACGACGCCAATCTTTTAGAAATTAGTAAACTCCTTTCTTAAAGCCTAAAGATTTCTTACTCGTAAGTAGATCCCTCTATACAGAAAGCACAACTTTTTGTAGAAATTACAACATTAAAACTCTTATTACAGCTCTTTTAGCATTCACACCAGCATCAGCAAACGCAGTCGAAACCGAGCAGCTGCGTGATGGCCCAACCACGTGAGTACGTTAGCAATGGGACGGGTTCGTTCGCCGATAAAAGCGAAAGTCCGTTTACTGTGACAACGACCGGCTCCTTTGGACAGTCCTGTCTATTTTCTTTATCCCACTCATTATCGATAATGTGACGAATGACCATAGCTTTACTAAAATGTAGAAGGCCTGTGACCAAGCGATTATGAAATTGTGGTTGATCGATGTCCAATAACCATGCGACAAAAAGGCATTTCAGAAATATTGATAATCTTTGAAAAGAGCAATGAAAGTCAAAATAACAACTAATCAAATTTTGATTATTTTAGTATATATTTGTACACGTATGATGAAAAAAAACAATTGTAAATAATTAAATAAGTATCTTCACACCCATATCCCCGAAGGAATTGGCAGAGAGGCTAGCTGAAGATACTAAGTCCCACATTGTAATAGGTGGCAAGCCTATCGCCAACCGGTCACATATCCAATCCAAGGCAACATTATTTTATTAAAAAAATGAAAATATGCATTTCCTTTTTTTTGCTGCCCGACCCTGAATTTGAACCTGGGACTTCAAGAAGTCAAGTCCAACGCCGGACCGTTAGACCACAGAGGCGATAAATAACACTTGTGGGTGATGTGCACAGTGGATCGAAGATCTAAATTAATATTCCTTATGTAGTTCTCTTCATACAATAAGTACAACAGCGTGGAGAAATCTCAGCATCATGACCCTTAGTAAAACTCGTTTAGTATGCATACCAGATCAATAAACGCAGCCAAAACCGAGCAGCTGCGTGATGGTGTAACAGCGTGAGTGCGGTGGTAATGGGACGGGTTCGTTCGCCGATAAAAGCGAAAGTCCGTTTACTGGGACAACGACCGGCTCCTTCGGACAGTCCTGCTTATTTCCATTACCCCACTCATCATGGACAACGTGACCGAGCCTCCAGTGGAACAAAGCTTTCGAAACGGTTGCCATAGACGTAAAACGTAAATTAAATCCAGATAAAATTTACACTTTTCATTATGTGAACCTAGTGTTTTAGGAGGTGCCCTTTTCAAATAACACTTGTACTTTTCCACAAAACACGTTATTGAATAATTCATTTTATCGTTTACTGTTTGGTGGTTAGTTACTGAACAAAATATCAGAAAATCGATAGTGCGGTTTATGAAGCTTATACCTGAAAATCTTATTTTTTCAGTTAACCAGTGTTTCAGAATTTTAATATTCCTGAACAAATTACACAAATTGATCTAACCCCAAAGTAAGCAAATTATATGCTTCTGTTAGCGTGTTAGTTAAAAATACTACATTTACCTTATACTATTCTTCACGTCAAGTCCCTTAAGAGGTAGGCAGAGACTATCGACTGCCAAATGTCACGATTCTTGCAGATTTGCCTGGATTTCTCCAGTTTTCCTTCAACGCATTTTCATACCACACGGGTTTCAGATCAACCTCGGCCGATCTTGAAATATCAACCTAAATCTCTCCAGGTACCTACATCCATCTACACCTGTATTGTATGTCTACTTTGTCAATCTTTCGTCTATCATTCTTTTCACTTGACTATACCAATGGAGCATGCTCTATCGCAGCCTTTCCCAAAGTGGGCGATAACGCCCCCTTGTGGGTGCTGGAAGCCTAGAGGGGGGCGGTATAAATCTTGAAAAAAATGTTTTTTTTTAAACTAGGCGCAACAAATATGTTATTGAGGTTATTGACAAGAAAAAAACGAGGGGGGGGGCGCTACAAAACAACTGATTTTCAAAGTGGGCGTTACATGAAATAAGTTTGGGAACCTCTGCTCTATCGCATCAAAAATAAACATAGAAATACTGAAATAAATCATAAAAAAAAATAATAAACATTCAGACCAGGAAATACAGACATTTAGATTTTCATCAAGCAAAATTTGTAAAGCAGCATCAGTTTAAGTTTAGGCAACGGTCTTACTTTTGACTATTTAACTCAAGCTGGCCTTTTACGACCTGCCGGGGCAGGAAGAGGTGGTTTGTTCCGGGGACCCGGACCAACTCGGGGAATAATCCGGAAATCGGTCTTTGTGTAACATGACAATTGTAAATTCAAAATTGATCATTAACAACTACACTATTAGAGACGCCTTTGAGAGGTGACTGCTTTGAGTGTCAAAGCAGTCACCTCTCGAATGGCGAAGGTGACATTTGAATTTAGGTAGGTCACGCACGAGTCACAAATGATGATAAAAAATACAGTGTTAATCATTGTATGTACAATAGTAAATATAACTAAATCACCACATTTTTTAAATCTTTGTTTAAAGAGTTTTTATCAATTATATTGTATTTTTCTATTATATTGTATGTTTCTTTTTGTACGTTTGTTACGCGATTACTCGGGCAATACAAAACAGCTGGGTTACTCTTGAATCTTCAAATTTGAAATTGGAATCAAATTTGTCTTTTTTAAGGTACTCTTGAACACAGCACTACCTAATTATTAACTTTTAGTCAGTAAAAGTACAATAAATTATTACATCTAATTCGTCATTTTTTTTAAACTAAATTTTCGTAACAGTAAAAAAATAGTTTATTATTCGTTGTATTTTTTGGTGCTAAATGTTGATAATTCGTATAGTGTTCAAGAGTATATAAAATTACATATCTAATTTCAATTTCCAATTCGCATGAAATCGAGGTTCCAGAGTAACCCAACAGAATTGAATTGTTATTTTTTTATTCCTAGGTGGTTCCATTAAAATCTTACCACGACCCGAACACTTGTCGAATCTTATTATAATGTAAATTTTCATAACACCAAACTCTATCCCCCGATTTATTTTCATTCGTTGTATAACCGTCTCCAAATAGGAGCCACCAGTTAGTCTGTAAATTTTTTTGTATGTTTGCTACGCTAATTTACTCAACTCGTATCAAACAAATTTAGATTACCTCTTTTCAGAAGGTAGGTTATGATTCCGAGATGGTTCTATTTAAATGTGATCCAGATCCACCGAGTGATTCTTCAGATATATTAGTAAGTTGATAACGAAATTGGGGTGGTTTTTTTGCAGTTTTACACTCAAATTTGCAACATTGAATATATTTAAAAGATGTATTTGCGCCAAAAATAGTGCCTTTTTGTTTTGTTTTAAGTTTCGGTTACGTCAAAGTAAATCTATATCGAAGGCTGCCGACAGAGGACAGCCTGCAATTGAATCACGTAGAGCCTGCAATGCGAAATAGCTCGCCAATGGACTGAAGATGCCAAAAACCTTAGTTCTATATCAATGTTATTTATATATACTTTAGATGTAAGCATAATGGAACTGTGTACAAAATACATTGAAATTACAAACACATTAAACATAAAATAGTTAAAAATAAACTGGAATCATTTGAATTTTCAAATATAGTACTACCATTAAAATTATGCGCTTCGGCTTTACATTTTTTACTCTTTTTACACTTTATACTTTTATTTTCAAATTGGCTGACCTAATCTAAATTTAAGCGAAATGATTAATTATGTAATAACTCCATAATAGATATCTTTAAAATACATTCGGTTTTCCGAAGCTTGACGAATACAGCCGAAGCGCATAGTTTAAAAAGTACTATACCTATTTTAGGGTTAATGTGACCTTATCACTAAATTGCACATCTCTTCCAGCCAACCTTTTGGTACGAAACAATAACTGTCAATGAGATGTTTCATAATGCGCGATGATGCTTTTAAGGCTTCATTCACACGTACCACAACCACACGACATCGCAGCGACTTAATGTGATCAATTTACCTAACACAAAAATATATACCCTACAAAAAAAATAACATTGTTGCGCGCTCACTAAACTAATATTAAGTTATAGCTTTTTCTTTCAACGAAAGTAACAGAAAGAGACAAAACACTTTTAGTGCTGTTAAATTAGACCGTACACGTCATTTCTACAGACGTTTAATCTATCACTCGGAAAATTTTAATTAAAAACATCACCATTTGACATATTCGGACTAATCTGACATTGTCTTAAATGTTCCATCTCTTTTGTTTTTGTTTTATTTGAAAAAGATAGCACGCATCTAAAATAAGTTTAATTTGTGAATAGCAGAATTGCCACCAACGACGATGACGGAGGATACCAATTTATGGATTCATTCCAAGACTTTACTATCTAAAGTCTACGTTACCTAGTGAAGTGATTCAATTAGGTACATAAAATATTCTATCATACGAAAGGATCGTTATATCCATATACCCTAATACATACAATACTAATACGTATTTTGGTTATACTTACTTCCGTCACCATTGTATAAGACTTAGGTAGGTATTAAAAAATGTGTAGGCGACAAACACCTGTAGTCTGTACATAAATTGAAACATTAATTAAATTCTCATTAATTAATCACATTAAAGGCCAGACAAACACATTACAATGTAAAATTGAAATCACCTGCTTTTAATATTACATTGTATTTTGTACTTCGTGGAATATGTTTCGCTTCTTACAAGTTATTTAAGTTACCAGGAGACTTTTTTTATGATATTGGAATGCAAACAAGCAGACAGGTTTCCTGGTGGTAATGGAGCATTGCCAATCTGAGGGCGAGATATTAGGAATCGGGCAAAAGTAAATTTACCGACTTCCTTACCCTCCGAAAAGGAACACGTCAACTGCAAGCACAGACGTTATGGCAGCAGGAATAGACGAGGCGATGGTACCGATCCGAGCGAGTCGCTGCGAAACTCTACCACCTAGTCAGATGTTACGGTGTTAGTTACGGTAAGCCTATGTTCGCCTTTTACGAGCTGCCAGGCAGGAAGACAGATAGTCTATTCGGCAAAGCCCTGACCAGCATGGCACCTAAATGCAGCACTTACGTGGATACAGTTTTTTTCTAAAAAAAAATCTTAAAAAACCTGATTACTTTAGATTGGTGTTGATTCTTCGTCTCTATGGTCTAGTGTTCCGGTCTTGGAGTAGTAGGCTACATGCGGTCCTGAGATCGATTCCCGATTCAGGCAACTCAAAATGTATTTTAATGTTCTAATAAAAACTATATTACACTGAATTGAAAAGTGCCCGATTGACGATAGGTTAGTCACCTATCAGTTATCACTATATGAGACCTAAGTATCTTAGGCTAATCATGGGTGATCTGGTTTTACCTCTGCCTACCTGTTTCACATAAATATTTCTATTGGATTGATAAAAAAATTTAGTGTAAAAATAAGAAAGGGCACGCTCCCTTGGTTAAGTCATATGGTAAGAATGAAAGATTAAATGAAAGATTGACAAAACTGATATACAATGTGAATGTGGATGGAAATAGGTACCTGGGGATAGCTAGGTGGATATTCTACCATCAAATTGATGGGTTAATCTTCCGAGGGTGGCGTCTGTCTGCAAAACCGACGTGTTTGTATGAAACGAGTAAAAAATGTTAATCAAGCAAGACAGGTCTGCAAGTATCGTAAAATATGGCACTTATTAGAGAAAGTATAGAGAATAGCCTAATCCGTAGGGGACTTGACGTGAAGATAACTTTAAAGTTGTTGGATTATTTCAGTATGTAGTCAGCTAGATAAGAGGCTATAATCTCGCAACCATTTCCTGGGTTTCAATGCCTTAACAAAGTGTTGTAATTCAGTGTTAGTACATTAAAATGTTAGTCGCCTGTTATTTTAAAATTCACATTCACTGCGAATATAACTTGCTCGTACAAAATATCAAGGCGACAACATTTATAGAGGCAGTAAACCGAAATCAAAATAAAAATTGATGTCAATATTTCCATTAATGACTTGTACCATTCCACAAAATATCCGCTTGCTGTTATAAGTTTATAGGTACAGTAGAGAGATCTTTTACCACTTCAGTCTGCACATATTTTTCGATAGATTTGCAACCTATCACATTGTTGTACCAAGTAAGTTCGGTTAAACGTGGAAGCCTTGGTTTCCTGGCCTCTGTCAACATATTCGAAGACAGAGTCGTGAAAATTCATACCTACTTACTTAGTATGTACCTACATCATAATGGTACCTAATAGTAATAATAAACGACAATAACTGCAGTATTGCGATATGTCTTAGCTTCTCCAAATTGTCACTTAAAAATAGCGAGATTGATAAATAAACTTGCAGCTGGATTATAATTTATTAATGAATGGCGCAGCTGCAGGGCTAAACTTGATGTCCTCAAAACTAAGGGGGTTCTATCCATATCAGCTTAACTCGCTGAGTATTGAAAGAAGAGAAGGATGCGAGTTCATAATATTATATTCTTTCCCGAAAATTTAAAGATTTTTAATCCTTTATTTTTGACTGCTTCATTGGCGTACCGAGAAAGTTTACCCTTTTAAACAAATTTACAATTGTCATATATTGCAATCAAAGCTACGTTTTTTTTGTAAATGACTAATGTGTTGCCTACCTCGCGGTTTTCACAACTTCACCAGACTTTAACTCATGCTACGAGTAAAACTAACTTCATATAATTAACAAAATATCTTTCTTCTTCATGAAATGAATTTTCGCAAAGTAACGAAAAGTAGATACCCTAAAACCTTTTTAGTTAATATAATGAAAGGCCGGAAATTTCTTACGCAGGATATTATGTTTGATAAATGACGGAGACGCATTAGTTTGTTTACCGCATTGTTCATATTTCCTTGTTGATGGAGACAGTAAGTCTGATCTTTGAAAGGCGCAATCGTTACGGCGCGTCGAGCTGCATTTATGAGCATGCGCACTCCGTCCACCTGAACATTCGGCTGGGAGGGAAGTGAGGACTGAGGAGAAACGTAGTATGCCGGATAGTGGCCGTACTGCCGCCTCCGCGCCGCCCGCTCCCGCAGTCCTCCTGCCGCGCCGGTTCTGCGCGCTCCACAGACCACGCTAACTGCAAAATGGTGAGTCACTCAGTGCGAAACAATTAAATGACGACCTTGTTAAGATAAAATATTGTCATCTCTTTAACCAAAACACAACCAACAACATAAACACCTCTCAGTAGCATTGTGCTATTCGGCAACGCATATTTCGCGAAAGATTTATTCAAAAGCGGAGCCTCCGCAATTAATTAAAACAAGGTCAATATGAATGATCTTAAATTTTGAGATAGTAATAGAAACTATTATTTCAGGGAATGGACAACCATTTACACGAGGAAAACAAAAATGAGTTATACTCTTCAATATTTATTACAAACTTTCAATATGGAGAAATAGTAAACTATTCGCTTGTACTGCTAAAAGGATTAATAACATCAGGCGTATGTAATAATAATGACAGACTTAAATGCACTTTAAGTAGCAAAGGCAATAAACGAGAAACACACTGGGATGTATTTAACAGAGAGTTTAAAGTTATAATTGAACTTAAAAAAGGAGAAAACGTAATTGATTTAGAATACCCTCAACAACAGACCAAGACTATCTTACTCAATTATGAACCTAGGAAGACAAATTTAAGAGTTACTCCCGTCTACATAGTTTGTCAGGGACACGATGGTTGTTTCCAATGCCCACAAGATATCGAAAATAACTCTATTGAAAGTGCTTGTGCAAGAATATTAATTGGTGCCAAATTGATACAAAGCATTACAGCAGAAAAACTTTTTGAAAGCGGATACGGTAGAAAAACATTCCAACTTGAATACGAAGTTACCCGTAAGAAACCAGAATGCATTGTTTTCAGAAGCAACTTGAATGTAAACAAGGCCAGAAAAATGAAACAGGGAGAACTATGGACCCATTTTGGCAGAGAACTTATGCTTTCCGACCTAGGAAGTAATGAAAGGAAATTTTTGGCCTTTATATCCTGCACCAGGTTTAAGGGCACGGATATTGATAAACCTATGACACACGAAGAAATAGTTTCTAACACAGAGGCATATGCTGCTTTAGGTGGAGGAGGATTAGCTTTATTTGGGACAGCTTGTTTGTATACGTGGCCTGTATCTGTTGAAGAAATTATACCAAAATTCTTAGACACTAGCCCTGTCAACTGTCGACGATTTATGGATGACAGTGGCTATCGAGGAACTCTAGGAGGTTGTTTTGCAACGACTTTAGGTTCTGTATTACATGAACTGGGGCACACGTTTGACCTTGGTCATACAAAAGACGGTATAATGGGTAGAGGATTTGATAACCTTGATCGGATTTTCCTTGTTGGAGACAAAAGATCCGCTTTGATGAAAGACAGCATGAATAACTATAACGGTAAACCAGTCCAACATTCTACTGTTTCTCTTCAGAGGAACATCAGTGTAACAATGAATGTAGCTGAACCTTTACGAGTTCTAGGCCCACGAAGCAAAACAACCTTAGGTAATTTTGCTTCTATGACAAAATCAGACATTGTCAGGCGGAGTCCGAATGTTACGCCTATAACCAGGCCATCTAGTGTGTACTCAAACATATGTAACAACAAACTTTCTGACTCCAAGAGAAACCTCAGTCGGACTAACGGTAACGACTCTGTTTATTGGACGAGAAATTGTGCGGTATTTTTAACGTACCACAGATGGTTTAATGATGAATTTGGCCGGGAGAGGCAAGCGATCACAAGGTATTTGAAGTTTGACAAAAATAAAATGATGATAATATCAACAGCAGGCATAAGGATTGTTGAAGTGAGAGATGACTCAGATGGAATGGTGTTGGACTCGTATGAGTTTACGAATCTGTTGCCAGAAAAAAGATTTTTAGTTCCTTTTACCTTTTCTCCAAAAACAAAGGTGTTAACTATAGTGGTGGAGGACGACTTAGGAAATGTATTAAAACAAACATTTTCCTATTAATTAAAATTGTATATAACGTTCCTTTTGTGTAAAAATTTAATTTGTAGATACAATAGATGTGGAAAAATAATAATGTCCAGTTTTCGTATTAAAGTCCAAACAGAAAACACAAATATTTATTTTATTATCAGAACAATATGAAAAAAAAGATATATAAGAGTATTCCAGTTACCAATATTGGAAAAAGACTGATAATAAGCTTGAAATATCTGCTTAAAAATAGATCCAATAAGATTAGAATAAGGAGAAAATGATCTATATTAAATTGCTGTGAAAAAGGCGGTAAGTGTTATCATATAAACATAACATATTATGTATCATATAAACTTGTCAGTGCTAGTTAGGTCACATTTTAACTCGCCTCGTTGGTCGAGTGGCTAGCGTAAACACCTAACTACATCAACCAACCGCGAAGCTCGGGTTCGATTCCCGACGAGGGCAGGCATTTGTGTGATTATAAACACTTACCAGAATTATTACGGCCCTGTACTACGCAGCGCGCGCATCACATAAATATGTCCTAACACTTATAATTAATTATACTTTATTTTTAAAACAATTATAATTAATTACAAAGCAAATTTAATTTTTATTTTTTGCAGCTAAACTAAAGCAGGTAACAAAGAAATGAAGAGGAACTTTTTTGTGTAGAATTTTTTTCTCTACAACTTTTACTTGAAACAATTTTTTCTATTTCCTACCGTTATTAAGTTATTTTAAAAAAAAAGGCGTTTTTCAACCCTTTTTTTATTTTTTTCAACCCTTTCCCCTTAATTTAAATCAAAATCTCTTTCGTAATATCATTATTTAAGTATTAATGAACACATTTTTATTCATTGCGCCAAAACTGGTCAGATCATGGTTTCATTTAACTTTTTACTTGACTAGGTATTAGGTAATTCTATGTATTAGAATCGTTGACTAACACCCATAACAAAAGCATACAATTTGCTTACTTTGGGGTTCGATTCAATTTGTTTGACTTGTCCAGAGATATTTATTACAACAAAAATTATAAATTTTGTGACTATCCCCCTTACTAATAAAACTTAAGCACACGATTTACACACTATCAACGGGTGCGTAACTTTTATTAGTAAGGGGATTAAACTTTAATTTTGTAACAGTTGTGACTATATCATACTTCCTACTAATTTGGGTAAAAAATATCACATCTCCCTCACTTTCCTTCGATAGGTACTCCTACTTCATTTACATATCTTTATTTTTCACTGAATATCTGTTCAACTGTAATATAATTATTTTAGCGCTGTAAAACTGCACAACACCGACCCCAAATTTATTTCATTACCACGTCACGATTTCATGATTATTTTTTCGAAAGATATTTAATGATTCTGAGATGGCCCCACAGCACAGAGCCGCATTTTAAGGTCTGGGGGGTTGTGTTTCGGGTAAACATAGTTGTAGAGACCGATTGGCATCAATTTTTCTTCCAATTTTTTTTCAATAGGGTTTTTTATTAGGTAATATTTAAAAAATATTATCATTTTTAAACAATATGTTATAGTTAACGGAAAAATAGAAAAAAAATTTAAGGAAATCATGTTTACTAGTTAGAATTTAAAAGATTTTTTATAAAGTTTCTAGTGTGGGGTCCCCTCGTTTGTGGAGGCTCAGCTCGGTTTAAATCCCTCCCCTAAATCCGCTATATGGTGCCACATAAGCTTTATCAATATCCCACTAATCATAATATCCCAGTAATCTTGAATAATTATACTTATCATTGCATATATTTTCGACATCATCATTAAATATCTTGCCTACAAAGACGAACATTTACGCATTATTAAGTTTAATAGACGATTAATTGCGTAGCAAACATACAAAAAACATACAGACGAATTGAATACTTTCTCTTTTTGGAGTCAGTCAAAAAAAGCTTTTATCCCTTTGGGTAGTGTAGATTTCTTTTTTAAAAGAATTTTCATGATCAGTTTTTATTCTCGGGTCGGATATACCTACCTATAATAAAAAAATGAATCGATGAATGTGTTGGTAAGCGCATAATTTACGAATGACTGGACAGATTTCGCTAATTCTTTTTTTATTGTGTTAGTTATTGTCGGGAGAAGGTTCCTATGAAGAGAAAAACCGGGAAAATAGCAGGGTGTGGAAAGAATAACACTTTTTTTTTCAATACAAACTGAACGGGTGTAACGAAGTTTGCCGGGACAGCTAGTTAATTATAAAAATTACTCCCCCCAAACAAGTAAATAAAGTCTGAAAATGTATCTCTTTAAAATATATACATATATTTATTTGTACTTATAATATCTTCTTATAGATTGAAAATATACTTTTAGTAACTTAGCCCGCGACTTTGTCAATGTGGAATTTAATAAAAGTCTAAAATAAACGTCGCATAAGTTACTCATTGTTACACCAGTTATCTGCCAGTCAAAGCCCTACTTATCCTCCGGCGCAGAACAAAACTGTGCCAAATACTGTTCCAGTGAAAATTTTGGTCCGTTTGCTCTCTTGTGAACTGGTAGGCAGAAAGGAAGTCCAGTAATTAAATCATATACTTATTTAATGTGTAAAAATATATACCTATCTAATATTATAAGCACTTTACTGACCATCTTGACATATCAAAAATATAAATTTTACTAGTGTATTTATTTATATATAAAAAATAGGTAGTTCATTTTATTTTATGACATTGGAAGGCAAACAAGCAGACGGATTTCCTGATGGTAAGAAATTCACGCCGCCTAAAGACACCGAAGGTGGTATTGGTGCGTTTCCAACCTGATGCCGGGATGTTAGGCCTCGAGCAAAAGTAAATATGTACCGACTACCTTATCCTCCGGACCTGAACACGTCAACGGCCAGTGCTGACGTTATGGCGGCAGGAATAGATAAGGCGGTGGTACCAATCCGGGAGAGTCACTGCGAAACTCTACCAGCTTGTCAGATGTGTTAGTGACGGTAAGCCCGTGCTCGCCTTTTACGAGCTGCCTGGCAGGAAGGCAGGTGGTCTATTCTGCAACGGTCAAGTTGTTTTTGTATGATTGTTAACTTATTTAAAAAAAAGTTTAGATTACATGTCGCACTCTTGCTAAAGGGCATAGATCTAAAGAGTATTTATATTTCTTGATGCCGCGTTTCGAGGCCAAAAACAACATTAGTCACATCACATACCTAATTTATTTCAAAAAGCACCTACTAAAAATACTTTCATTCTTTAGTTTTTTGCAATAACGTTAGCATTTGCCATTAGCCAAGTTGAAATTTTCATCAGGTTACCCGATTTAGTGTCACATAATTAGTGGGCTGATTATGTAGGTATATCAGTGGCCAACTCAAAATGGAAAAGTGTAAATCAAATAGCTGTCAAATGACGTGTTTTATGTTTGCTATTTCCAGCGACCGATAGAAATATAATAGAGATAGCAGACACAAATGACGTTATTTGACAGCTATTTGATGTACACTTTTCTATTTTGAGTTGGCCACGGAAATACATAATCTAAATTATTGAAAATAAGTCAAAGAAAGTCATGTCAGACTCTTGAGTAGTGCAGTGTCCCCATTAGCTATATTTTAAGGGCATTCATAAGATTTGGCGGCAATGAACACGAAATAAATACGTACACGATATACCCACCATTTTTTTATTAAATATTTCACTTGCCTCTGTGGTCTGTATGGCGGTGTGGCGGTTCAGGTGTTGGACTTGACTGCATGAGGTCCAGGGTTCGAATCCCAGGTCGGGCAACAAAAAAGAAGATTGGGGTTTTCCCATTTTCTAATTTAAAAAATGTTGCTCGGGATTGGATAGGTTGGCGATAGGCTTGCCACCAATCACATTGTGGGACTTAGTGTCTTCGGCCAGTCGTGGGTACCCTGGTTGTGCCTCTGCCTACCTCTTTGGGAATATGGGCGTGAAGGTATTTTTTTCTTATTTCACTTGTGCACTTTTACTAAACCAAATTGTACAAAATGCCAAAAAATCTAATAATTTCACTACATATAAACACGAAGTTGGTCCGTGCCCCTTTGCAGAATAGACCATCTGCCTTCCTTGCCAGGCAGCTCGTAAAAGGCGAGCATAGGCTTACCGTCACTAACACCGTGACATCTGACTAGGTAGAGTTTCGCAATAATTCGCCCGGATTGGTACCACCGCCTTACCTATTCCTGCCGCCATAACGTCATGACGTGTTCCGGTTCGGAGGGTAAGGTAGCCGGAAACTTACTTTTAGGCCTAACATCCCGACCTCAGGTTGGCAATGCACCATTACCACCTTTGGTGTCTCTAAGCGGCGTGAATTTCTTACCATCAGGAAATACGTCTGCGTGTTTGCCTTCCTATACCATCAAAAAAAAATTAACTAACTTAATATACTCAATTACACGAAATTTAATAATTATGAAAAAACTGTGAAAATCTTTTCTTTCGATGGTGCCAAAACTCGGCTCAAACTTTGCTAAAAATCATCAATAATCAGCTCAAAAAGTTGATAGTGGACATTTGACAGAAAGTCAGCTGACGTCAAAAGCTTGTACCTATCATAGAAATAGGAATATACATAGTAGGTAGGTACCTACCTATTAAATAAATGTCTGATTTGCCAAATCTCATCTGTCATCATTATAATTTACAAATTTAATTAAAATTGCACCTTATTGACTTTTTCACTAGATTTAGTGAATTGTTGGTGTATGTTAATGACATTCTGACAAAAAGTTACTAATTTATCACCATATTCCCCGATTTCAGAGCATCGTCAACGTGTTATGAATTATTTAATATAAGTACCCTCTTAAGCTATTTTAAAAATCTACATAGATATTTAAAAATTTAAACAATAATTACATAAAAACAATCATTACATGTTTCGAAATATTTATTACATATATAAGTATGTATTTGTAGTAAAATTTGAACCTTGCTTTAGATTATGTCCGATTGTAGTAGACCTAATTTTGAAGTTTTGGTACAGCTCAGTACCTTTCCTTGTATAGTTAAATATTAGGTATAGCTTAATTATTTAATTGATAATAAAAGTAATTTTCGGCGTCTTAACAAGCTATAAAGTTATGAAATCTTTTGTACTACTACAATTACAAATGCGCATATAGTCCTAGTTATTAGTTATATCTTTGAAAAATCTTGTACTGCTGTTAACCATAATACTAACAGTAGTCCTTTTTACGATGTAATTACCGTTTACCTAAACGAAATAAAAATTGTGACATTTGTGTTAAATATATTATAGTTCTTATAATTATCTATTTAAATATAGTTATTAACTTAACACCTACACTTTAAATGATGCTTACACAGCCAGTAGAAATATTGGTATTCTCGTACATTTATTTGTGCTTAGTGGAAGCACAATTCTAGTTATTTAGATAGCACTAGCTGTTGCCCGCGGAGTTACCCCGTGGTTAATACGATTATAAATATTTCAGGATGAAAACTACAAACAAATAAATATAAAAACTTTCCCAATTTATAATATTAGTAGTATTTACTACTATCGACAATAGCTTGATTACAAAATATCGGAAAAGAAATATTTTAATTGACTTTATTAGAAATGCAACCGCGACGAAGCAGTGCTATGTTTTACACATTTCATGACAGGGTCAAAACAGGCCAAAGACTAGAATAGATTTTTATATCTTTCTCCACATCTAATAACTTTTGACAAACGTTACATATAATTTAACATCATTTTTAAATTTTTAGATAATATGACAATGGTTTCAAACATGACCTTTATGTGTCACTAAATGAAGCTGTAACAGTTTTATTAATATTGTAAGCAATATTACGTGACATTTACCATAAGAGAACTAATAATGACGGTGGTGATTAAAATTTGAATAAAATGTTCAAAAAATCTAACTTTCCATTTTCGTTTAATAAAAACAATTTTAAATATTGGAAACGAAAACTCTATTTTTTATCTTTTAACATAGCGACGTAAGAACCGCACCGTTTCTTTCCGTAAGGTTAAGCGCGCACAGGCAAATTTTAAATATTGGAAATGAATGCTCTAATTTTTTTATCTATTAACATGGCGACGTAAGAACCGCGCCGCGCCGTTTCTTTCCGCAAGGTTAAGCGCGCACAGGAAACTTTTGCTGCCGTGAACGTAACGTAGTAACGTTTATCTCTTTCGTGTAAGGTAAAACCTCCCTTGCGCGCTCCCTCTAATTTCTGCTTAATTCCACTCTAAATTAAATGATGAATTTATGCAGTTAGTGTTATATTCATCTGTCCATTATTTTCATAATTGCATTAACTTAAATTTAATTTCAATTGCGTTTTCCTATGTCAGTCCGGGTTCAGTGAATACAATAGAGCATCTACCTCTCTACCAGGCAGCTCATAAGAGGCAAGCGCTGCTTAAGATTTAGGTCAATACCATCAAGATCACTCGTGGTAGAGTGCTATGTAACAATTTGTATGGCTAGAGATCCCTCGTTTTACCTTTTCCTGCCACCATAATGACTCTGTCCTCGTGTTCCGGTCTGGACGGTATAGTAGCTGGCAGACTTGCACAATAAGCCTAGCATTCCTGCCACAGAACAGCGACGCACGTTTAACATCTATCTATATATGTGTATAGGTTCGTTTGTTTCTTGCCATCAGGAGACCAGTGTTCTAGTTTTGCAGATCCATCACATAAAAATGTATCTAGCACGTTGTAAATTCTTCTTTATGGATTGTTTTTATTTTTTTGTAAAAACGGGAATTTTGAGGCCAAAACTAGTGAATTTTTTTTGCGAGGTGGCATCACTAACCATAATTTACTTTGTCAATTGTCAAATCACACATGACACAGTTGACAGTACCTACCGGATAGTTGCTTTTAATTTTTTATTTTGTAAATATTTATATATCTTTTTTAATTTACTGTGCAATCAATGTTGACATTTTGATATCATTTTTAATTTTCTGTTTCCAGGAAGAAATTTTAGTTTCATAAAAACGAAAGAAATGTTTGCACCGTACAATCTTTGCTTAACAATAGCATAAATATTCTCTAATACCTGTGTTATCAGTGCGATTAGCTACAATTTACAGGAAAATTCTATCTCATATATATCATGGCAAATTCTTCAATAGAGACACATAAAAACGGCTTTGATTTTAAGAATATTAGAGTATTTCCTGCTATAGAAAATGGAAAAATTAATTTAGTGAGATTTTTAGATGCGACGACAGACTTGATTTCTTTAGTTGGTATGTGTTATTTCATAATTGTAATAAATTAAAACAGCTAGCAAAAAAAATCAAATGCATTCGTACTTTTATTTGTATTATTTTTTGTAAACAGAAAAAAAATATTAATTTGTTTATACTTTCCATAGCATGCCATAAGTAATTTTAGTTTTGTGAATTTAAACATTTTGTTATTCAGTGAATGAAAAGAAATCAAACAGCTATGTTTCATATTATTGTTTTTTGTTGAAACCAAAACATTTTTAAGTGATTACTGATAAAGAGAACTTTCTAAGGACTACCATTCGTCAGCATAAAATTCTTTGCAATGATTTATAGCTCAGTTTAATGACCTCAAACCTATCTGAGGACGAGTATAGATGATTTTGTAGTACAGGTCACTAAGATAGAGCAAACCCTTTTAGTCTGAAAAATTCTAAATCATTTAATCTGAGCAATCTAGATTTTCTGAGTAGAATAGATTGTCGGACAGCTGTTAAGTGGCAAGCATAGAATAAATGAGTCATTACCAACAAGACCACTGGTTGTAGGTAGGGTGCTGTGCAGAACTTGCCGGGGTAGGGAACTTACACATTACGCCTAACACCCGAGGCACAAAACAGATCTAACAACTAAGCTGTATTGGCCAATAATATAAATGGTGTCTAGGCCATGGTCTTAAAAGAAACCTGGTCTTAATCATAGATCTTTCTCATGTGAGGATGTAGGAGTCTAGGATCTGCTTTCTAGATAAACTCTTTTTATATATACTTTCAGATCAGCTTGGAAGTGTTTTCAGCCCAGTAAAGTATGATATGCAAGGCAATTTTGATGTAAGTTAAGTTTTATATTATGTTTTTCTTATATGAAAAATCTGAATAATATTATTATATACTAGCTGTTGCCTGCGGCTTCGCCCGCGTTTTCACAGGAACCCATTGTGTGAATGAGATAAAAAGTAGCCTTTATGTTAATCCAAGTCACGATCTATTCGTGTTCCAAATTTCAGACAAATCCGTTCAGCCATTCGGTCGTGAAAGAGTAACAAACATCCATACATACATACAAACTTTCGCATTTATAATATTAATAGGATTATTATACTATGTGTTTATTTTTCTCATTATAAAATTGGAATAATAATGACACAATAAACAAACTGTTCACAAGTTTTCGTGAAACATTTTTATAAAATTGTGTACTAATATATTAAGTTCATAGTTGTACTCTTTATGTTTATATAATTTGGCCAGAAATATAAATTTATTAACGCGTTAAATTAGGAATAATACATTAAAACTGTTATAAATACAATTTTGCTGTGTTTTTGGTCCAGGGTTCTGTGTACAAGAGTTAAATTCGAGACAGATGTCAGATATTAGTGTAATAGAAAAGAACAACTCTAAATTGTTATAAAAATCTAAAATACACTAAACACAAAACTTAAAAACTAAGTGATACACAAAGGTGGCCTTATCGCAAAATCTGAGATCCCTTTCAGGCAACTTTGATATGGAGATAGAAATAAATAAAAAAGTTGTACAAGGTGTGCTCACACAAAAAAATATAATTCACAAACATCAAATTAGAATAAAATTATCATAAGAATGGAAAAATAAATAGTTTAAATTTGCCAAGTCAGAGGGATTTTAAAAAGTGACATTTAATCATATTTTTTTTTAGTATTGATATTTGGGACTTTTCTGACTTACAGATTTTCAAATATTTGTAGTGATCAACATAGATGCATGTATTTTGGATTGACATGTTTATGATTACTGCTATTTCTATGAAACATTTGTCCAGATATTTATATGCTATAATGTTTTCAAATTTCAGAAAATATGTAAATACTATACCTATAATAAAGACTCATGCTTGTTAGAGTTAATGTTACAAGAAAAATCACAAAATAAAAACATGGGGGCTGAAGGAGTTTTATGGCTAAACAGGTAATTATTACTAAAACTCTTAAACAATTTCAAATAAATCTTCATAATTACAAAAACGAAAAACACATTTATTGTTCTTTTTGATCTTTACTGATACAAATAACATAAGATAAGATGATATTTCCTTGTGTCGGTCTGGGTTCCTTTGCAGAATAGACCATCTGCCTTCCTGCCAGGCAGCTCGTAAAAGGCGAGCATAGCTTTACCGTCACTAGCACCGTGACATTTGACGAGGTGGTAGAGTTTTGCAGTGATTCACCCGGATTGGTACCATCAACTTACTTATTCCTGCTGCCATAACGTCATGACGTGTCTTGGTTTGAAGGGTAAGGTAGCTGGTAAACTTACTTTTGATCGAGGCCTGATATCTCGGCCTCAGATTGGCAACGCACCATTACCACCTTTGGTGTCTCTAGGAGGCGTGAATTTCTTACCGTCAAGAAATCCGACTGCTTGATTGTTTAACAGTTCAATTTTGAAGGAAAATTTACACCTATATTACTTTATAACCTTTTATCACTCTGTAAAAGCGGTTGTAACCACGTGAAACTAGCATAGCTATCTGCATCAAACTGTAACTTTTTTGTGCATCTAATCATCTTATTGTATTGCCACATTGTACAATAAAATAAAAATAAAATTAATTTCATATCACATTAAGACACCTATTCTTACCGGTTAATTAAAATAAAATCTTTCTATATTTTCCAGAGCGCTGATGTTTTTTGAACTGGCATTTGAAGAAATTATTAAATATCTGGAAAAGTCTGATTGCAACATAGATACTGGTATGAAATGTATATTTACCACCGCATATGATGGCTCCGTCAAGAAGTACCACAACTGGATGACACAGCAATTATTTAAGGTAAAGGTATAATTTTAATATTTAGTCCCCTGTGTGGTCTAACAATCCGGTTTTGGACTTCATGAAAGCTTCAGTTCGATCCACATGTTGGTCAACATATATTTTATTTATTAAAATTGATTTTTCCTGGATTTGGATAAGAAGCGCTTGGTCATAGACCAATTGTGTGACTTAATGTTTTAAGCTAGTCCCCAAGGATCACCAATGATCTGGTTTTACCTCAGCGTAAGTCTCCAGGGATACGGGCGTGAAGATACTTGTTTGTTTTTAAATACTTGCTAACTAACAGACTGATTTTCCGATATTCGGATGAGGTGTGTAACACTTACCCTTGACTCAACGAGATGGTTGATTTTGCGTTTTACGTCAGAAGCTGGCATAGTAAAATTATTTTTTATGTAATTTTGCCGGATACCCTTAGATTTAAACTAGAATGCAATGATAACGAGCATTGATATATTATGGCGGTAGGCATAGGTTAATCAGAGGCAGCAATTAGAAACTTCCTATAACTTTAAAATGCAGATGGAAAAAATTTCCTCCTTTAGATTAAACCGTATAAAACATATACAGCTTGTGAAGAGTGGGACCTTTTTTTAATTTTCTCACTGAAATCTTATGTGAATTTTTCTATACCTCATTATGGTTTAAATAGACATTAATTACACATACCAGTTGACAAAAAAATGTTAAGTTTAAACTTATCTATTTATATTTTTCCAGCTTATTTGTAAGATGTCACCAACGCTTTCGCAGTTGCTAGAATCGCTTGGAGCTAAAGGGGACGTAGAAGGCTTCAAAGGGAGACTTTCTAATTTCCATAGTACTTTACATGTTGTGAGAAATCAAATTGACTTATTTTTCAAAACACATGGTTTTTTTGAGCAACCAGAAGAGAATGCTTGACAAAATAGTTATAAGTTATTCAAAATTGCCATTTTCTGTGAGGCTTACATACAAAGTATGATCACAAAGTATTTTGTTATTTTGTATATATTGGAAAATAATCGGGTACAATATTATATCAAAATCAGTTGGCGGATATTTGTATTGTGGAGTCATGAGTACAGTTTGTTAAACAATTTGGCCTCAGACGTAATTCCGCTCTCAGTTTCTGAAGTGTGAACACCGAAAATTAAATTCACATAACTACGTATTATCATTGTTCTGTTATTATTATTGCTATTTTCTAGGTATTTTTTTCCTATTTCCTACTTAATCAAAAACTTCAAACGTAAATAGTGTCACGTTTGTGATACTATTGGTAGGTACTGAACAGGTGAATTGATCGCACTGTATAACGGCTGGCATTCTTTGTTCGTTCGACATTTCGCTGGAACACCGCGCCTTATGTTCGGATATAAGTATTAATATCTTCGAAAAAAAAATTCTATTATTTTATATAAAAAATTGAAAAAACAATATTGACAATTGAGTATTATCAAAAATCATTTGTTGACACAAGAAATCTGTTAAGACTTTTAAAATCATAAGTAAACGTTACCTGTGTGTACAATGTAAATGTTATTTGTTTTCAACATAAAAACGATTTAAACAAAACGCCACCTCAATTAATACATCCTAGGACTATGCACGGTCAAATGTCCAATATAATGTGATAATGTTAAATGTTTAAACATTTAATCCCCAATATGTCCCTAAGCAAAATGAATCCTTTTAATGCTACCATGCTAATTAAAAATGTAAAAATACAGAGATACTTTGATTACCTAAGACTAAGAACTCATGGAGATTGTGATGTATATGCAAAAAGTGCGAGCACATTTCACGACGCCTTTGACAACGCAGCGGTCGCCCGCCCGGTAGAACCGTACAAGTTTGCGAGCGATGATTTCAAACCGCGACGGCTGTGTGACCGCACAAATTAGCGGTCTCGTTAGTTTTGAAATGTAACCGCAGTTCCGCATCCGCCGCGGGCGTGGGTCGGTTTCGAGGTCGATGATTTCTTAGGCTAAAAGCGTGTCGACTAATGGCGTTACTTTTTGCGCTCCTTCATTCGTGCGACCCATGGCAAACTTTTTATCCCATTTTAGGTAGCATTTCGTATTTAAATAGTATTTTGAATATATCAATTTAAATAACAACCAATGTTTTGAACGTTTTGATCGTAATATCGTAGCACTAATAAAATTGGATGTTCCCTTTTTGAACACGTATGAAGCATTATGCAAAGAACAGGCACAATATTTTTCGGGGTTAATCTCCACAAATACCATTTTTGGTAAAGGCATATTGTTTAAGTTTTTCGGAAACTGATTTCATCACGTGTAAAAGTAGATATTTCAAATAAAAAAAGCACATTTGAAGTATTTGTACTAGCCAAAGAGTAAAGTACTGTAAAAAACATGGCAATGTGATCATGCTAGTGATATGTAATTGTTTTCGTATCATATGATGCACTCATTTATTTAGTTAAAGTAAAACATGTAAAGAAACTACACTTCTCGCCCCTTTTTTCAAACATGTGCGAGAGTGGAACACAAGTAGTTTTGATGAAGTGTCATACACAACCTCAAAAAGCGCTTTTCATTAGTGATACCATACAAGCAAATATGATAAATATTGTTTACATGTATGGGGGCTTACCATGTTTTGACGGCTCTATTCTCGCTAGCAGCCTCTACTAGCAACTAAGAGAACTAAATTCTAGAGCAAAAGTGCTATAGACTTCAATACGTAAATTACTGAACATAATGTATAGCAACTCATGTTAAAGACTCTGAGTCTTTTGGTAAGTTACGTGTCGAAATCTAAGACACTTTTGGTCTAAAATTGTGTTTCTCTTAGTTACCAATAGAGGCGCTGTTCAAAGTTTTCATACAAATAATTGACAGAGACGGTAGCGAGTATAATAAACTTGACCAGTCGTAAACTCATGCTATGATTATTTGTTAACTGATCGTTTAAAAACGTTTTTAAAAATTGCGGCTTTACTGTATGTGCAATAGCGTTGCCTTCTACGTTTGAAATAAAATGAAATAAAAGATATTTGCGAAATATGCGTGTTAAATATGTGCGTTGAGTAATTTTATTATGGAAACATTTTTCATTACCCACTAGTAACATCGAAAGTTTCAATTAATAAACAAACAATTGAAACTTAATAAAACAGCAAAAAACCGACTCAATTTTGCTACAAAGTCACGATTTGACCTTTCATTTTTCTATAGGTCGTAATTCGGAGATAGTCTCTTCTAAGTGTTATTCTTCTTCT
Source organism: Calephelis virginiensis (assembly GCA_002245475.1). NCBI lineage: Eukaryota > Metazoa > Arthropoda > Insecta > Lepidoptera > Riodinidae > Calephelis > Calephelis virginiensis. The sequence continues at coordinate 169,321 of NJDC01002942.1, read as the reverse complement.
TCTTTTATAAATATGGCTTTCGGTTGTTTTTCACGACTACTTTGCCTATGTCAAGTTAGTTAATTATTTAATTCAGTCAGTCATAAGTCACTATGTACAAAGTCATGTCAGGTCAGGGTCTTGAGAAAAGCGGTGGCTTCGTTACTTAAGCTCATCTAGGAAATTTGACGGCAGCGAGGAAATAGATCAATAAGTGTTATTGATCCGAATGTATCTTTGCTGAAATGTCAACTTAATGACTGATTAATAGATAATTGAAATGTCTGAGTGCGACCGTTAATGTTCCATTTACGTCCACTAGTAGTTCCAGTTTAAAAATAGCACGGGTGCATTATATTTTTATTTATCTCCTTGTATTACTGATATTATGGTACCTACACAATGCCTAATTCAAGGAATATGTTAAAGATTTTAGTATTAATAATTAGATTTAGTTACAAGCAAAAATGTAAAGCGAATGTATTTACAAAATACCTAATAATATTTTAGGTAGAGATTGTATTTATTGGTAATAAGTTAATATAAAAATACTAAAATGTTTCCTCCTTGTAGATACTGTAAAACTTGTGAAGTAATTTTATTACTTATGATTTTACCAAGGTATATTAGATTATCTGTATTAGTTTTCAGGTTATGTTTGTAGTTTAAAAGGCTATACAGAGTTTGAGCGTGCAGTTTTTGTAAGTCCAAGAATTTATTTTATAATCTAGCTAATTATAAAATAAATTCTTGGACTTATAATGGAAATGTTCATGTTCTTGGTTGGTTCATATATTTTACCTATAATATTTTCATCTGTATAATATTTGACTCGGCTGAAAGCTGGCGTAGCTTTAAAGCTGTTGTTTAAATCCCAACTGACAGCCAAAAATATTTTGTTGTGATTTTTTTAAAGAATTAAGTCTAATTTATTTTATATTTACTTAGACTTTAAGAGTACTAAAATAAAATAAATATTTTATTTGATGATTCCAAGAAAGGTCGTGCCCTTAAAAGATTCCTAATTTTACAAATAGGTTAGATATCTTAGTTGTAATAACAACATATTAAAATACAAGCATAAATGTATTACAAGATTCTTAGTCACTATTATAAATTGATATGTTAAATTAATTTTACCTATTTTTAATTGTTACTACATCAAAGCGTTCACATGCGGCAGGGAACTTTTCTCGCAACAAAGCATTCAAATTTAGTATGTTGCTGTTGCAACACCGACAGTACTCGTGGTTTTGTTTTAATATGCGATTTAACTTGCCAATTTACGCACACCTTAGAACATTTCCCAGTTATAGTACTACTATTTAAATTATGGGCTTCGGTTTTACACTTTTTACTCTTTTTACACTTTATACTTATATTTTTAAATCTCTGTGGTCTAGCGGTTCAGTTGTTGGATTTGACTGCATGATGTCCCGGGTTCGAATCCAGGGTCTGGCAACAAAAAAGAAAATTAGGGTTTTCCAATTTTCTAATAAAACATTGTTGCTCGGGATTGGAATGTGCCCGGTTGGCCGTAGGCTTGCCACCTATCACATTGTGGGACGTAGTGACTTCGGCTAGTCGTGGGTGCCTCTGCCTACCGCTTCGGGGATATGAGCGCGAAGATGCTTTTAAATTGGCTGAACTAATCTAAATTTAAACGAAATTATTAATTACGTAATAACAACACTATATATTTTTTAAAATACATTTGGATTTCCAAAGCCTGACGAATATAGCCGAAGATTGATATCATGGATAGATTCATCGCTGCAACATTGCGAAAAACTATGTTGTAATGCAGTGCTTTGCATATGATTCTGTCTCGCTTTGTTGAATAGTGTGATGTGATGAATCTTGGTCGCCACAGTTTCGCAGTTAACGGCGAAATGGTTGTGTCTGTGTAGACCCGGGAGTTTGTGCCGGAAAGCGAAACTACATGTTCTGTCAGCGTTGCAAGTGCAGTGCACGTTCATCTATATATATAAAAATCAATTATTGTTCGTTAGTCTTGCTAAAACTCGAGAACAGCTCGATCGATTTAGCTAATTTTGGTTTCGAATTATTTATGGAAGTCCAGGGAAGGTTTAAAAGGTGAGAAACTAGGAAAACCAACATTTTAAGTTTTCCTATACAAACTGAATGGGTGGAACAAAGTTCGCCGGGACAGCTAGTTCAGTATAAAAAATAAGGGTTGCTACCACATGTATAGCTACAGTCAAAGGCCATTTTGTTGTGTATTTTTAGAAATTAATGTACCTTCATGTCGGTGTGGTAACCAGGCTAGTGCGCAAAGTTCACGAATAGTGACGTCATCAACTCGGCGACCCCAACCAAATCGGTAAAATTAAACATTCGGAAATCGATTGATGACGTCACTGCTTTTGTGACGCGAACGCTCTTAGGAACAATTTCCGTACTATTTTTGCCGCTCGTCGCTTGGCTATTCATAAATATCAATAAAGAAAGCAAGCAATAAGGAAAAGCTTTACTTCGCTATTTTGCGGTGGATATGCGCACCAAGCATTCGCATAATTTTGGAGAGAACTATGTAAAATCCAAGAAATGCCTTCTTGTCTCAGTCCGGTATAACTAGTAAGGAACAAAGTTCGAAACGTTAAAGATAATAGTATGTATACGTACACCAAAGGTATTTATTTTCAATGTTGAAGAAAACAATTGTGAATTGGCAATATGTATTTATAGTGGTGCTCGTTTAAAACAATCCTTGTAACTGGTTGGTATAACAGTTTTATGAGGAGCATACGAATATTCATAGTGTACGATTATCGTTAGGGACATTACCTTTAAAGTTGAGTTTAAAGCTAACTGAGACCCATGCGAACCTCTAAACGGTTGTGGTGTAACAAAGAAACCACAGCAATTCTAAAGCCCTGGTAGAAGCGTATTGATGATTTATTACAGAAGCAATATGTATGTATGTACGACGTCTTTTCTGTAGGATATTTTAGAACAGGTCAACAAAGAGTTTATAAATACTACGTAATTAGAGGCGGGACTTCCATAGATACATAGCAAATCTGAATGTGTATAAAGTTTACTTGAAAAAGTATAACCCGTATAATTTGAAAGTAAGTCTAAAGGCATTCAGATATAAGGCAACTTGTATCATATGATTTGGGCGAATAAAAAACATAGCAAACTTTTTTTTTTTTATTTTTTGATATGAAAGTTGCTCTAAACTGCAGGTCAATCACACTAAAAAAATCCTCTCTAAAGCTCCAATATGTCAAACTCGTACTACTGTAATACCAGCCTAAAATATTATTTTTATCTTTAGCTATAAGTGACCACTTACCAAAAAAGTGCTTTTGAGATAAGTTTTAATGAAGGAATGTCTTAAGATATTTTTGTAACAGGAGAAAAAATATTGTAGCTGAAAATGAGCATGGATAGATATTATGTATTTATTTGTAGAATTAATATGATCAATTATGAATTATAATAATTTTTACCAATGTGAGAGCTTTATTGTGAAATATATGTAATATAATTTTAGGTGTTTTTCTTATTTTTACCCCGTAATACACATTCACAATAAAAAAAACCGATTTGATACTCAAAAGCTTAGATCTTTTAAAGGCATATAAAAATAAGGGAGTAAGTACAATTATTAACAGTAGATTCAAACGAAATAAATAAAAACTCGTTTTAATTTTTATACTTTATTTAAATTCTCCATCTTTAAAATTTGTAGTATATAGAAGTAGTTTTGAAGTATTTATGAATTTTATTTACCTTTATAATGGGAAAAATATGTTTCTTTCGCAATTGCTGACGCATGTTTCAATGCATTAAAACTCAAAACTATTTCAATGAGCGAAAGTGTCAACAGCATTCCATGTAATATAGTCTCCGTTGGCGTGCTGTGTAAATAGGGGTTGAAAAAGAAAAAGCTGACGATTGGCAACTGCATTAACACACTCAACATCAAAAATCCTGCCAACTCGGGTACCTGCAAGTTGTAGTACAGACAATTACTTGTAGTATTATTCTATACAGACTCGGTGGATAGACAGCTTTACTAATTGGTATAGCAACAGTGCTCGCCAATGTAATGTTCCCGTTTAAAGGTACGAAAGTAGGAAAGGAATCCAGATTGACGTTGACGTCTACGCACAATCACTCTTCGCAAATATCAATCAAGCACCATCAGCTTATTTTATTTGACAGCCTCATTGGTCGAGGGGCTAACGTACGCGCCGACTAATCGCGAAGCTCGGGTTCGATTCCCGACCGGGGCAGACATTTGTGTGATGGACATTTAGGTAACTGCATTTCCGGGTCTGTTAAATTTATTCTGGTATCTAAGTATTTTTATGTACTCGTATTAGAATCATTGACAAACACAAATACCACAAGCAAATAATTTACTTTTTTTTATACAAGAGGAGGCAAACGAGCAAATGGGTCACCTGATAAAAAGTGATCACCGCCGCTCACGGACATCCGCAACACCAGGAGTAACATAGATGCGTTGGTGACCTTTAAGAAATGAGTACGCTCTTAAAGATTTTTCTTAAAGATTCGTAAGTCATATTCGTTTGGGAATACATCCTTCGGTAACTGATTTCACAAAGGTGTTGTGCGGGGTAAGAAACGTGTGTGGAATCCCACAGTTGTAGATCGCCACGCATCAAGATGATGGGTGTAATACTTTAAACTTTGACGCGATGTCCGAAGATGGAAATCAGCTGCTGGAATCAAACCAAACAACTCCTCAAAGAATTCTCCATGATAGATACGGTAGAAAATACTGAAAAAAAACTGGAGTCAGATTTAATTTCTGTAGCTTACTTGTAGAGAGATATTTATTGCATTTCAATATTATAAAAACTAGTTTACGTTAATTAGGATTGCTTAGATGACTCGAATCGAGTATAGTTTAGTTTATTTATTATTCTTATTAGGGCCAGTATGGATACTCTTTTTCATAATTGGTAATGTTTCAAGAAATAAATTACATATTTTAAGCTTACCCTACATGATAAGTTTCCAAAATGACCAAGATAAAGCCTGAGAAATTCTATTGCAGTCAGTAACGTATACACTGTTACTGATAAGTATTTAGAGAGATGTCCTAGCAAATGTATCTGAAACAGATTATGACGGTAATTTTAAATATATGTATTATTCTTATAAAAATAAATTTTTTTTTGCCATTGCCATAATTGAGTTAATAAGCAAAACATTACCTACTAATTAACTAGAGATTTTGTGATAATAAGCAAAGTGTTTTCGTGTTAAAAATAACTAAATATATCTCTATGAAACGGTAGGACCAAAAAAACCCTCCGGACGTAATAACACAATGCAAATCAAAAACTGTTTAAAATTGCACCAGCAGGTTTAAAATAAAAAATGAACTGCAACTTAACTATTTTGAGTTCTTATGGCGAAATCATTTTATAGTTATTGCAAAAGAAATAAGAAGGCAGGCAATACCAATACCCGCAATTTAAATTTCGAAAGCTCGAAATCATAATATTATATTTACTTAATATACTAGTAACTTAAGAACAAAAACAAACTATATTTTTGTGATTTTTTACCTTTGCAGTTAGGAAAAATCCAGTAACCAATACCCAAACAATATAAAGATAGACGTTAAAATACAAACACTTTTGTAGTCTTAGCATATTACGGTATTCCATTTTAAAATAAATTGGCAGACAATAATAAATTAGGTATATCAGATTGCCTTAGTTAATTATTCCCTCCGATGTATTTTATATTATTCCATCGAGCTTCTTATTGTAATTTATATTTACTACCTACTATAACTGAAGTCTTTGATATTTACTAGCGTACACCTAGCGTAAATGTAAATAGTCATCTATATTTACATTTTGGTTGCTATTAGTAAAGGTGCAGTTGCCAGAGTCACGACCTCACTCAAAATGTCAATTGTCTTTAATAATTCATAAAGTTGACGTTTTCTATTCAAAATTGTGAGTTATTACCTCACTCAGAGTCGACAATTATTTAATCAGTAATTACGTTGCTTTAATACTCAACGGTAAAATTTACACAGGAAGACGAGGCAGTAGCCTGTCCCAAGAAACGCCTGACCTGAAAAAAGGGACCGCTCGGTTCCATCCTACTACCGACCCATAGATAAATTACGCTGAAAACGCTCTGTCAAAGTTAACTAAATAAGCAGTTAAATATGCTAGTCAAATGGTCCAGTAAAAAGTTAAATGAAACCATGATCTGACCAGTTTTGGTGCAATGAGTAAAAATGTGTTCATTAATACTCAAATAATGATATTATGAAAGAAATTTTGATTTAAATTAAGGGGAAAGGGATGAAAAAAATAAAAAAAGGGTTGAAAATGCCTTTTTTTAAAATAACTTAATATAATAAAAAATAGAAAAAAAAGTTTGAAGTAAAAGTTGTAGAAAAAAAATTCTACATAAGGGGCCATCCATAAATTACGTCACACGTTGATGGGGGGGAGGGTATCATCTTAATGTGACATTATGTGACAAGGGGCGGGAGGGGGATCGAAAGCCTTGTGACGTCACATTATAAAATACTAGAACACGAAATTTATATGTGAATAAAAAACTTTGAACAGATAAATCTTAATCTATATTTATTAATAATTTCGCACCCTCGCTATAATTTATATAATTATAATATTTGATTCCTAGCGCCATGTTGTAATGCAACTGAGATACTAAAATTTACGAGTTTTAGTTAATTAGTTAGTTGCTTATTGTTTCCTTAGTAGTCGCTTATTCTATTTGTTATCAGAAATATTTGACTTTATGTTGATTTTATTAAAGATTGTTTAAAAAAAATAAGTAAAAAATGAAAATAACTGTTTTATTTTGATTATTTTTAGATACATGCATAAGTTTGAAAAATGTGAGACGTCACATTAGGGGGGACGCGGTTCTAAAAATGTGACAACCTGTGACACGGAGGGGGGGGAGGGGTCGAAAAGTTCTAAAATTCGCGTGACGTAATTTATGGATGGCCCCTAAAAACATTCTTTTTCATTTTTTTGCTATCTGCTTTAGTTTAGCTGCAAAAAATAAAAATAAATTTGCTTGACTACTTAAAAACTATAGCATAATTTATTGCTTAAAAACTGTAGCATTTCTTATTAAATATGACACATACCTAAACCAGACCTACTATCGCATCGCATACTTTTAGACAGACAAGGCCAGGGCCTCGCAATTGGTAAGGCCGTCGCTGCCTGTATGCTAACTATAATATTAAGTATAGTGTTGTTTAGTTTCGTACCCGTAGTTGTTAAGTACAACAGAAAATATGAAAACACATCTCTGAAAGACGCTCTCCAGTACTAGCTTCTTTCTTTTGACAGCATCCAACGTAGCGCACCTCTAATCGCCGAGAACCGAACACTTACCTTCCATTTGGATTGATAATTTGCCATTGCATAGGGACACCGCATATATAACACTAGGAATGCTCTACCACCGAGTATAACCTTGAAATATAGCGTAAGAGCTCAAAATATCACGCTCACTAATTTCATGCCTGGCGATACTCTATCGAGTGATTCCGAAGATATTTATTAGGTATCTCGCACAAGGCAACGGCGCCTTTGTGATATCAACTAACAGCGGGATTATTTCAAATTTTACGCCACTTAGAAAGTTAATAACAACTTTTTGTTTCTGAAAGGTCGGCAGCGCATTTATTATACACCTGCCTGAGTAATCACGATCGCCTTCGGATATCCGAAAGCGGTCGTGATTACTTGCCATCAGGACCCACTTTCCCTATTTACCTCTTCTTCTAAAAGAAAAAAAAGATTCACTAGTTGCCTTACTCGTAGTAGACATATTTTTTAATTTTCGTGTAAAGAAATACCATATCATTTTGTGTTACATTCGTATACATAGTAATACTAAATAATTCCCCGTGTTGGTCCGGGCTCCTTTGAAGAATAGACCATCTGCCTTCCTGCCAGGCAGCTCGTAAAGGCGAGCATAGGCTTATCGTCACTAACACCGTGACATCTAATTAGGAGGTAGAGTTTCGCAGCGACTCACCACTGCCTTACCTATTCCTGCCGCCATAACGTCTTGACGTGTTCCGGTTCAGAGGGTAAGGTAGCTGGTAAACTTGCTTTTGCTCGAGGCCTAACATCCCAGCCTCAGGTTGGCAACGCACCATTACCACCTTTGGTATTTCTAGGCGGCGGGAATTTCTTACCATCAGGAAATCCGTCTGCTTGTTTGCCTTCCAATATCATAAACAAATGGTATTTCTACAGATTAGATATTAGTAGTAGGGTATTTCTTAGTTTTTTCGTGAAAATATTACTCAAAGAGAATATAATCACTACTTGATTCTATTACCCAGCGGCAGCTCAAAGGGGCTTTGGTCTTAGCTTGTGTCAAAGAGTATATAAATACTAATACGTAATAAGAGGTGGGACTTCCATAGATACATAGCAAACCCGAATTTGTATAAAGTTTACTTGAAAAAGTATAACCCGTATAATTTGAAAGTAAGTCTAAAGGCATTCAGATATGAGGCAACTAGTGTCGTATGATTTGGGCGAATAAAAAACATAGCAAACCTATTTTTTTTTATTTTTTGATATGAAAGTTGCGCAAAAATGGCTTGTGTCTGGATACATATGGGATACACATATTTTTCTTTCTTTAGTTTTTGGCACTAGCTTTAGCATTTGCCATTAAACGAATTGGAATTTTGCATCAAGTTACCCCATTTAACAAAATCGGGTTTAAACTATTAAAAAATAGTCTTCTGTCGTCAAAGACAGACATGTCTGGGTCTTGAGTAAAGCGGTAGCCCCATTACTCAAATTCATTTTGAGATTTGATGGTAAGAAGGAAATACACGATACAATAATTTATTAATGAGTATTTCATTGTGCACTTACACAAAACAAAATTATGAAAAAGGTCACCAAAATTGACTAATTTTACTTAGCTTCTTACACACGAAGTTCAATAATTACGGAGAAACTATGACTACCTTTTTCTTTCGATGGCGCCAAAACTCTCATACCGGAAATCCGTATGTCATTGGTGGTGCTTGACACTTGACAGTGGCATCTGTATCCATCATAGATTAAGGATGTACTAGATAAACAAAGTCAGTTAAAAACATAGATGTAGTATGTACAAGATCAACAAAGCGTGGGAGAGAGAAGTCCTTATCAGGTACAAATTGCCTTAGAGGAACACAGAGAGAGAGAGTCAGGTATCTATGTGCCAATATTTACGCGAGTAAGAGTTCATAGTATT
>NJDC01002942.1:130145-159762 GCA_002245475.1 Calephelis virginiensis | reverse complement strand
TCTCTCTCTGTGTTCCTCTAAGGCAATTTGTACCTGATAAGGACTTCTCTCTCCCACGCATTGTTGATCTTGTACATCCTAAATCTATGGTATCCATTTACCCATTTACCTCAGACCTACCATCACAGATTAATACCCCTACCTGCCATCGTCCACCTGTCATATGTTGTCAAATACTGTACTCTGTGGTCAAATGCATAACCTAAAAATCATATTTCAATATTTTGTTTTTCTTTCACAAATGTAAAGTTAATATATCAACTATTAGATAAAAACAAGAACACAATTAAATTCATATAAGTATATAGTCCCAGTGACAAAATGCTTAGCCGGTCCTATGTACTGGCGTCAGGTAAAATTCTTTAACTTAGCGTATTATTTAATTACTTAATAAAAGTATTGCAGATATAAAAACTAAGATTTCTACTGCTTTAATTTTTTTAGGTCTGTTGCGGCCCGAACTATTGCAGCTTACTTTGATTTCGGGCATAAAATATTTTCCACCTCCAAATAATTACGATGGTAAGTATGTGAATATTTGATCAATGGAATAATTTGATATGGTCTTTTCCGGATCACTGTGAAGGGTTGTTAAGCGTTGTCAACTGACCTTACAAGATGCATTTTTAGGCAGAAAAAAGTTGAACTATTAATAGACAAATCTGTTGGTTGGTTTAAATATCGTTAAAACTCATTTGTTAGGCGCTGTTGCCTTGGAGTGTGATACTTCACATCATCAGTCTTACTTTTTTTTATTTTTATTTAACTTATAATATTTCATGAGATGAATGTTTATGGTACTTATTTAATTTGTTAGCCAAAGTTTACCATTGTTTGAGTTAACATCGGTTGTAAGGATAATCACACATCTAACTTAATCAAAAATCTAAATTTTCTTAATTTTATACATACTTAAAAGTTTCTGGGAACTATTACAATACGTGAACTTATTATACAATATTTTATTTACTATTATTTGTTACTTTATTAAGAGTACTTTCATTGCCATTAGATATCGAAATTCCTGAACGGCAAAGGCTCAGAATGTTTGAGAAAGTGCCACAATATCCATCGAACTTAAAGCCTCCTAAAATGCAAAAACGTCTGCGCTATATGAGAGGCCCTGAGAAACTTCACAATACATTGCAATTAAAACAATATGGTATTGTTGTAAGTATGAATTTGTTTATATTTTCATGCATGAGGCTGCAAGTAAGGTTTAGAGTGTATCTTTCTGTATATACAGTCGTGGTCAACTAATTAGGGACACTCTTTGTTTAAACCGAATTGTGAATTTATTTTTTATTTTCCAACAAGTCTAAACCATATTCCATATCTCTTAGATGTAAGTATAATTAGTCATTTATGTGCCCGATTATACAAACAATAACAACTTCTTAATCATTACACCTCTTTACAGTATAGCTAATAGAATATCATAATGCTATTTTTTCAAATAATGCTGGCTGGCCATTTAATTACGGACACTGAGATATTTGCGTTTTATTTTCAAAATTTGAATCTCATTACTTTTTTACTTCTTTGCTTATTGTTTCGTGGTAGTTTTGGCGGCAATCCCGATATTTATTTTAAGTTTTGAAAAATATTTTGAAGAAAAATGAGTAAAAATAAAAGTTGCAATCCAAAACTACGAAAAATTATCATGAAGTTTGTTGTTGAGCATGGTTGGCCATACCGAAAGATAGCAGACCATTTAAATTGTGCCCAGAACAAAAAGATAGAGAAAAACAACTCCGCAAGAAGATAGAATGATAACCGTTAGCTAAGAAAGATCTATTTCTAGGCTCTATTTTAATTAAACACGAAGTGTTTGGGACAGACGAAAGAGCTGGTGTCTCAGCGAGGACCGTTCGATGACATCTGGTATAAGCATATTTGTATGTACATAACCGGTTATTGTTCTTCACTATCTTGCATGTCCCTAATTAGTTGACCACGACTGTATATATGATTGTTTAATACTTGAAATATTTTAACCTAATTGGTGAATTTATACAGTTTTTGTATTAAATCTGACTCACAAACCAAGCTTTCCTAGATACATAAAATACTTCACAGTTGCATTATTACCATGGTTTTAATTATTCTTTATGTAAGTTTAATAAAAATATAAAAAAGGAATAATAATATTCCCTCTTCAGTCGACTTATGTAGGTATGTCGCTAAATATCTTAATCTTCATTAACACAATATTGTTGTAAATATTTTGTACGTAATAGATTTTTGTCATTTTAAATTATACTATCTATTTGCCTGTTTTCGTTCTTTTATAATAAATGTCTTAGCTGGTCAAAATCCTAGATTCAGCTATTTGGTTTTTAAAATAAACATTCAGATTGAATTTCTGGTTGGTCAATAAATGAGGATAGTCATAATTTATGTTAGTTATGATGTTAAGTTAATAAAGTACAGTTTTAGTTCATCTTGTAAAACTTTTTTTATTTGGTTCTTCTTGTAAAACTCCGCGATGTATCTGTTACAGGCCACTGGTGGTGGGAGGTTAAGACATGAACACTTTGAAATGGCTCGTCTGCAAGTTGCACGTAGGCTAGACCAGAAAAGGATGTTTGCAATTTGGAGAGTGGATCCTCCATGGCAGCCCGTGACAAAGAAGGGCCAAGGACAAAGAATGGGAGGAGGAAAGGGTGCCATAGACCATTATGTCACCCCTATTAAAGCAGGAAGAATTATACTTGAAGTTGGTGGCAAATGTGAATATGCTGAGGTTAGTTTTAAATTTTTAGCTCTAATCATCTTATGAAGGTCTCACCTTTATTCTCGTATTACCAAGAGGTAGGCAGAGGCACAATCAGGGTACCCACAACTAGCCGAAGACACTAAGTCCCACAATGTGATAGGTCTCAAGCCTATTGCCACCGGGGCACATATCCAATCCCAAACAACATTTTTTTTTTTTCGGAAAACCCAAATTTTCTTGTTGTTGCCCGACCCGGGATTTGAACCCGGGACCTCATGCAGTCAAGTCCAACACCTGAACCGCTAAACCACAGAGGATAGATTCTATGATCCGGTAAAATTCTGCGATGTGCGTAAATTTATCGACAAATCTACGTTGACTCGATCGCAGGGAGACCGCTTGACGGCCGCTCGTCGCTCGGGCACCGCTGCCCGCTCCGCCCCCGCTCCGCTGACATCCAGTTCACTTCAATAAGAATCTATGTGTTAGATTGCGCCGCTCTCGCCGTTTGATATGTTTGTGGCCAAAGAGTCGTACGTCGGCGTCGGGGGGTGACACTCGCTAACACCTCGCTAGTAGGCGGTCACCGTTGACAGGCACAATTGCCGCGTAGCGCGTATTTATCGTGTATTCCTTAATATCAGAGATTTGTTTGCTTGATTGTCATTCAATACTATAAAAAAAGATTATTAAAAAACAAATACACAATGAGAGTCTTTGTTACACGTCTTAAAATTCAATTGCGTGTTCTGTAAGTTAATAACTAGTCTGACCTTGAAGTGCGAACAAACAAAGCCGTGCTTTTTAGTAAATTAGGAATAAATATATAATTAAACTCCTGTATGTTTCAGGTGTTCACAATGCTAAGAATTGTGGCTGAGAGGCTACCATTTAAGGCAGAGCCGGTGTCGCAAGATATAATGGAACAAAATGCCGCAAACGAGAAATGGAAACAAGAAAACAATAAAAATAAGTACACTTTAAAATATATCATTCAAAATAATATGGGAGGTTGCCATAAAATGTTGTCCAAGTTTGATCACAGGTGGTTCGGAAAATATATTTAAGCGATTTGTACATAGTCAAGTTATAGAATAAATTATTGAGGTTAGATATTTTGTTGTTTTTATTGCTTTCTGTAAATTACTTGTTAATCCTATAAACTAAATGTTTCTCGTGGCTATGCCCATATATTACAGAAATTTGACTCCCCCATGAAAGCCCTTTAGATATCGGGATATGTATCCATTTCTTGAACAAATACGAATTTAAATAATCCTAAAGTAAGCAAATATAATGTGATATGGCTGTTAGATAACGATTCAAATACACAGAAATGCATAGATACCATTAATATTAAGTAAATTTAAAAAACCCCCAGACCTGGAAGTGCAACTTCTAAATGTTTATCACAAAAATATGTGCTCCTGTCGGGTAATGAACCTGAGCTACTGGTTGTCACTGTTAGTTTCTGAACTATCCGCACAGCACACACACCTTCATTATACTTCAGCATCCATCCGCTGCGACGTGAAATAAGGACAAACAAATTCACTATCGCATTTCATAGTATACTAAATATAATGGATTATTTTCGAGCAACAAGGTTAGTTTTAATTTCTATCATCATAATGACAACTCCGGTCCGGAGGGTATCACTGCGACCTTGACAGATCTATTGTGATCACGCCTCTTATTCATTAAGCTTACAAAAGTTCCGCAAGGCCGACTGTCTCTACGAACTGTACAATGCACTTGGGACTTACCAGCTTAATATCCTGGGGATTAATTATGTGCCCATCCAGAAATCTACTTCTTGCTTGGTTAAGTGCTGGGCACTCACAGAGTATGTGTATTGCCGTTTCCTCTGCCTCCAAGCAAGCTCTACAATCAGGCTCTTCTGCCAGGTTTATATTGTTTAAAAATGTTTATTGAGTCTGCAATGTCCTTCCTGTTAACGCTCTGACTAAAATCCTAAGCTCTTTTCGTTGTATCTTCATTGCAATCGATTTAAATTTGGTGCAAAACCCCGTGACAAGTGTTTTAGCGTGCTGTTGGCCTACAGTTTTCAGCCAGTTGGACACGCTTTCTTGCCTGGTCCAAATATTGAACAAACTTCTAGAAGTGCGTCTAGCAATCTCACACCGGTTCAGGTCCTGTGGGGTGTGAGCCACTACTAGCCAGTTCGTCTGCAGCTTCATTTCCCTTAAAACCTGTGTGTCCAGAAACCCATCCAAGAGTTACTTCATTGTTTTCTCCAAGCTTGTTTAACACTTGAGCACATTCAAAAGTGAGTTTGGATTTAAACTCGACGGATTGCAGTGCTTACAAAGCTGGGTCAAATGCTTTCAGTTCGGAGAGTAGTATAACCGGTTAACTTGTATAACAAGTCTCACACACCGCACTTATAACTTCTGTTATGTCTGGTTATGTCTTTTATTATGCTTGTCCGTCCTACCGTCCGGAAAGCCGTGTGCTAGATCGCTGTCTTTTTACTTAATGTAAACTCAATAAAAATGCAAACAACTGACTTCGATTGCAATAAATAAAAATAAAATAAATCATCTACATACACAAAAACTAAATATTTTCCTGGGTTTTCCTGGAATTCCATTACTAGATCCAGACTTGGTGTCATTGGGACTACCACGAAAGTACGCTCTTTCATATAAATATTTTAAATAGGTTCAAAAAATGTAACAGAGAAATCGATGCACATAAAAAATAAAGGAAAGGAACTTATAAAACTCCTCCTTTTTTTGAAATAGGTTAAAAAGAAATCGAAGTATTAAAAATGAGTAAATGTAACACTGGTGTACTTTTTGTGTAAAATTATGTTTTTGAAAATTAAAACAAAACAAAGCGCTGAGTTTCTTTTGCTGGAACTTGTGTGCAACCATGAGAATCTAATGCGATGGTGGATTTTATCTAGATTTTATTTAGATTTTATTCTCGTTATGAGAATTGTTTGTATGTTGTTTCGTACAAAAACAGACACGTCTTATTTGATATATTTCAAACTTTTTAACTTAATTTCAAAAGCATATTATAAGAAAATAGCAAAAATTCTGGATATTTCAATTTATTTAGATAAACTGGGATGTCTGACCTTCATCCAAGTTCTTATAGATATTACAGGTCGGTTATCAAAAGCTGGCATGTACTGTTGTACATTTACACGTTGTGCTTGTGTAGCGTCTGTGAATAAGCGCGCGGCGTGACGTCGCATCAAGTCGCACCATGAAAAGCCTGCCCGTCTCTTTTTTGCGCGGTCAAGCTTATGAGTGTGAAAGGGACAGTTATTCTTTTGGTTTTTGTTTCTGAACACGGGCCTTGTCGAGTCGCAATTTGAATCAAAATCTTTTATTTTGAACATTCCGTATAGTGAAATTGCATAAGTGTGAGTGCTGTAAACGTGCCAGCTTTAGTTAACCGACCTGTACATCGGGCAACACTTTGTCAGTAGCAATTCAACCTCCGTACGTACCACAACAGTCGTCGCTTGTGCTTCTGTACAAATTTTATGTGTAATTCCGAGTGCTTTACTTCCTTGTATTGCGCTTATGGAAAATCTGATCCAGCGGCCCTGTGGATCGAGTATCAGAAATAACTGCTGGGCTAGAAACCCGTTTGACGCCAGAAGTCCATAAGCTACCTACATCTATTTCAATAGAACTAATATGTCTGGTAGGCAATAGACATGTTTGAGTTGCCGCTCAGTTTGGGTTAGGTTGGTTGGCGCCATAGTATTACCTATTTATGATGAAGAATCTCATGGGATACCGATTAGGTAAATTACCTAATAACGGCAAAACTATGTACAAAAATGTTTTTAAAGCCACATCATAAGTAACTTACAGGAAATTCGTCTCAATGTGTTCTTTCCAAATTAAAAAAGAATTGAAATAAAAGTCGTTTTATATTAATAATGTTTATTATATTCGACAACTTATGAAAGGAATTCCGTGACAAGCCTCAGTATGCGAAGGTACATGTATAAACCTTGTATTAATCATTATTAATAAACTTTTAATTGTATAATACGGCAAAACTCAACAAAAACAAATCGTATAACAAATACTACGGAGTAAATGTCCTTAATCCAGTGTAACCTCTATACTAACGACTAAAGCCAATGACACTCGAAACCTGAGGTTTAACAGTAACTGAAGCTGAAGAACAGTTTTAAACATTAAATAGCAACATTAAATTCCACATCGCTTAATTTTTGAGAAATAAATACTATTAATGTATATATACAGGCAAAAGTTGTGAACTTTGAACTCAGACAGAGATGGAAGATACAGTTTAGTGTGTTAGAGTGATGCATTGCGTTAAAGGTCAATGACACATATTTTGCCGGTATCTATACATCGTTTTTGTATTCAAATTACAGTACACAATTACAATTTAAAACATTTACTATTAATTGTAGGTACATTTGTAACGTGTAACTTCATATATAACCATGTGCAAACTACTCCATATTTTCGAAGCATTTCTACCACATTTAATATCTATGTCGTCCTTTCCTTCATACGAATACCTATAAATTATATAACGTCGTAACAATATTTACAAAGCCTAACGAACTAACTTACAAGTAAATTTACATTTTTCAATAAATTATAGTTGTTTACATAATATACAAGCGCTAGATTTTATATGATATGGCCTTTTTATCATAATAGACTGTGAGCACAACAGTCTTTGTATCACAATAGGATTATCTTTTTATTTATAGTATTCACTATTTAAGCCTTTTAAAATGTATAATCAAAGTTTTTGCAATAAATGTGTTAGGCCAAAAGATATTTCATGATGGAAAAATATTATATAGGCAATATGTGAAATCTTGAGCAAATAAATGTTAGCCCACATTTAAATATTTTGACTAGTTCCATCTTATTCTAGTTATTGACTAAAACTATTACTACTTACTGGCATTTGCAGTCTTCAAATATTAACAAAATAAAATAGGTATTTAATAAAAATCCAAGAGGAACATTGATCTACTATTTTCTAGATATTGTGTCATATGAAAAAATTACAGAGCGTAACTTCTAGCACAATCGCTTCACAATACAAATATGAAACAGCACGGAAACTGCCAACAAACTTTCAAAAAAGGCACACTCACACAAACTTGCGTATCGACGAAACCCTTAAACGGTTTTCGCGGTGCTGTAGTGGCGAGTGTCGCCTCAAGACGGTAGGTCACGTTATTGTTTTCCGCTATCTTTTTATAAAACCACGAGCGTATTCAGCTTTACTGGGATTTACTGGCGCCATTAAATTACCTACTTATGTTATTTGTGACCTACGTAATTAATGAGATAAAATTGATAAAAAAATTACATGACAACCCTAATGCTTCAATAGAGTGTAAGTGTTTTGACAACTAGTCTTAGCTTCCATACAGTTTCATATTTGTATTGTGATCGCGTTCCTCAGAGTTAGATAGGCATGAACAAATATAATATGTTTTTTGTTTACCTACAGCACAAGGTTATTTAAAATATTACCAATGATTTTATTACTAATGCATACATAAACTAAATTTATGAGATCAGAAACGAAATTTCGAGATTCTAAGTATTGCTGATTTATTATAAAAGTGTTATATAAAAGAAAAGTATTTAGAGTCGTTTATTAAAACAACTGTAAAGTGATAATGTATAAAACATTTATTTTCATATTTAGATGAACCAATAATATCGTTTTTTAACTATAATTATTGATTTAGTTTTTGAATTTACCCCACTATTAAAAATAAAAATATAAGTGCAGCAAAAGATTTGATATCACTGTACGTTTTTATCAGATTATATATAATGCTTTGTTACATCATAATAAATAAATAAGTAAGATATTAACAGAATAAGGATGTTAATTAACAAAATAAATAGATACACAAACAATTTTAATTGCTGCCTAACCACAAACACGTAAACTCTTGTTTAGCTAAACACTGTCTAAAATTGACATCCAAACAATAACATTTTACAATAGGATGACGTGGCAACATGTTACTAGTCGAGATCCAACTTTAGACAGTGTTTAGTAAACATGTGTTCAACGAGCGTTTAATCTTTTTGTAGTAATACGGCTAGATTTAGAAATACAAACAACACAACATTCAAGTTCTTGCCTCTGTTTAAAACCGAATCTGATCATCTTAGATCAACTGCGGCTTTAGGTGGGTTACGCCTTGACTAATTAGGTAAAAAATACGCATGGCTGAATAACGCTCTCTTTCTAAATATGTCTATATATCTATTAATTAATAGGCTCAAAAATATTTGAATATTGCTTCAACATCTATTAATAGTAGATCAATTAATAAAAGTATCGTATATATTTTAAATATAGTGAAAAGGGAATAAGTCCATCGTAAGACCTTTGTACATGTTATGTATTTTGCAATACAAATATTGGCTAAGCTATAAGTTAAGTGAGGTAGCGTTTTTACCGTCTCTAGTGAAAATATTTACAAATCTAGCTCGAATGTAAAATTGATATATTTGTATCTGCGGGCAATAAGCTAGAAGCTTTTTATAAAATCTGGAATGATAGAGTTGTGATATAGTAATTTACAGATAAAACCACGCACATATATCTACAATATTATTGACATAATATGAGTATTATTCTACTTGCACAGTTATAACAATAATGTATATATGTGCAACTTTGTAGATGACTAGAGTAAATATATTAATCGCTATATTAGGTATAAAATGGGTGTTTTCCCGCTGTCCATTTGAGTTGTAACCATTTGTTCTCAACGTCTCCGAGTATAGACTGCATTTGCGAAATAAACTTCACATTCGTTTATGCCTTCCTCTCTACGTGAAGACTACAGAAAAACATTTTCCGACATCTCCATCAAATGTATTTGTGCATATATGAAGTGCTTAACTTATACGTTTTATAATGAAATACGATTAAATATTAGATGAAAGTTATTCACTTGAAAAATTCGCTAAAGCGTAACTATACCCAAGGACCAAGGCATTAGAGACAGCGGGAAAACTTTCTGAAAGTGCCCAATAAAATTCCCGCTATCCCTATCATTGGGACAGTCGCAAGAACAACGGGAATACGCCGTTATTCGTGTATATTTTGATCACTGCAAGGATCTTCGAGACACATATTGAATGGAGGATAATACATTGACTATTCGTAAGCTTCGCTCAAGTGCTCCAACAAAAATGTCAATTGTCGTTTCATGAAATTATTTTTGTGGGCAATCGAGTCGCACAGCATTTTAGTTGGGGCAACATTGTTGCAAAGGTTTTCGTAAATGTGTTCATTATAGGAGTGGGATGTGTCAATTGTACTATCCTCGTGACCGGCTATCCCGGTGTTATTTTTGGGTGCATTGAATACGTCGATTGGAGCTTTGCTGATATGCTGATATTTAAACGTAGACAATATCTGCCGGATCTTTGCAATGATCTGCTCTACTCAGGCGTTTGACTCCTGAAATTCGAAAATAGATATCAGTTTTGCAGCAAAATCGAGTGAAGTGGAACTATGTCTATGCTAGTGACAAAATAGCTGAGCTAGCATTCTACGTAATGAAAGGGAAATGATTTTTTTGTTGTGGGTAGTCCCAAATCTAGTGGGTAGTGATAGAATGTGACAGTGAACATTTATGCTGCAAGGCTATATCTAAAAAGTTTTCAAGAAAGTCCTAGCTTTTATATAACTACTTATATTACTAATACTGCAGGACACAAATGTATATATTTATAAAACTCATATAAAATCTAAGCTAATTTTAATATTAAATGCATCAAAATTCAGGCTCTCATTTTCATAAGAGATTTGCGAATAGTTCAGTAGGTCGATACGCAGACGATCGATAATAATCGGTTTATAATTATTTTAACGCAAACGTCCCACAAAAAACTATAGTCAAAAATTAATTTGGCCGAGCATTTCATAAATGGTCAATTAAAGTGTAGTAGAAAAGAAAGATGGAAAATAATAGTGAAAATAGTAAAAAAAGAAAAAGTGTAGAACGTGTGCGCTGTACTTCTAATAGTTCAACAATTGTCTTTTGACCCATCAAAAATCAGTCGTCTGTGATAAGCCTAACGTGTGTCAATTACTTCTGTGCAGTGCTCTTTAAAAAGCGAAATTCATTATCATTTATTGTTTGTTGGTTTGAATAATACTTTACATTTCTAACCACACTTGATGTCTTTTGAAAAATAAAGAAAGTAATTGTTGTCCTGAAAGCTGCTATTGTTTATATGCTATAAATCGTTAGACATTTCTGAGAAACTAAATTCATATTTATTATACGAATTCATTTTGGCCCGGCCAGTTGTATTATCACAAATTTTCACTCATTTTTAGCACAGACAAAATTGACACACATATTCTTAAATTAACAAGAAAAGTCTCGTCTCGACGGTATCCGAGCAGGATCGCAAGCGACAGCTACGTCTACACTAGAAGCGTGGGACGGTGTGACCATGGTCTATGAATAAAGCTGTTCTCAGTTTGGCTCAAGTTGACGTCACTACATTGTAGCCATTTTTATACGACGAACCGGCAAGTCAACAGCCCACCTGATGGAAAGTGCTTTGTGTTGCCCATGGATATCTGCAATAAAGGAGTAACCTATTCGTTGAGCAAACGGTATTGTGGTGGAGATATTGGAGCCATCAATGACCAACACTCAAAAACTCTTCCTGTTCTAGAATATCCATTAAAGTTAAGCAATGTGGATGACGTCATCTTGAGAACTGTCACAGCATACCAAGTTCGTGTGCCACGGGTTGGCGGTATGTGATTATACCTTGAGGTTGTGGAAGTAGTGCATGATCTGGTCGTAGTCCATGTGCAGGTCGTCGATGGCGAGCTCGGAGGCGGGCTCGGCACGCTCGCCCGCCCCCGCGTCCGCCCCCCCGCCGCGGGAGAACATGGGGTTGCCCACTATGGTGGCGCGCTTCACTTCGGGGGAGCTACTTCCTGCAACAAACGGAATATTATCATTTAAATTCAATAGATATTTCTGGACAAACTACAGGAATTTATCTAACCATCAGGAGAACCGTGCGATTGTTCACTATCTATTGCTATATCTATAAAAATATGTGTTTTTAGTAAATATAAGTATACTTATTCCATACTGCCAAATAGAAATATTTCACATGATTTTAATTTGAACAATTTTAACGAAACATGCCTTAATATTTTATCTGGGAGCTCTAATTAACGTAAACCCTAATTAGGGTACGAGTAAACTTAATGTAGACACTACTGAATAAATAAATGATAAACTAACTTGTATAAAACCTAAAAACTGTGCCAAAAACTCAAAAAAATTTGCAGATCCGTTCAAATCCTGAAGCTATCACACTACTGGAGGTTACTCATGACAAAGATATGAAGTCATTTCCAAATGTTGCTGTCCCTCTCTAATGTACCGGCCTCTCTTTCAAATAGTATTGCGATATCAAGTAGCAAAGTCCAAACGAAAGAGATGCTGGTACATTAGAGAGTCCGCAAAGTTTGAAAATGACATCAGGTCTTTGTTATGTGCGTAACCTCCAGCAGTAATGTAGCTTCATGGTTAGGAGTGTAACCTCCAGTATTTTTATAGCTTCATGGTTAAAATTTTGACACAATAGACATTTTTTTTTAATGAATGAATACACTTTATTATGCACCAAAATTAAAAAAAAATAGTATACACTCTTTCACATATAATATTTAACGTAGGTGCACAAAGGCGGTCTTATCGCTTCAGAGCAATCTCTGTCAGACAACCTTAACCATATTGTATAACTATACATGGTTACTTTGAAAGGAGGACCGGCCAAATTTTAATAGGGAAGGTTACTCAATATTAGGCAAATTGTAATATTTACTTTTAAAAACATTCACTTAAAACAGCACTCTAAAATGCTTCACTTGTTTTCACGCTATGTCGTACCTAATACGTGTCATGACGTCACCAGCCTGTGAATGCAACTGCGGTTGGTGGAAATCAGTTTTATGCTTTGTTTACGCTGTAACCATGTATTTTGCGTCGGATAAAAATATATAATTTTTTTTCATTTTTAGTCTACGTAGATCGACAGGATCGATTCCGAACCGTTTCTCAAAATTACCCTATATATCGTGTACAGCAAAGCGTACAACTAGTTCACCTTCGTCTTACCTTTAGTTTGGTTATTGATCTCGACGAAATCACTTTTGGTATTCTGCTCTTTATTTTTCTTATGTCTCATTTGTACTTCCGGCAATCCTGTAACAATATTTTAATTTATTTTTTAATAGTAAAATAATTAGAAGGCAAACTACCTTTCGACACCAAAGCATATGCATAGATTTACAGCTAAACTATATGCTAAGCTTAGAATACGGCAATGAAAAAAAAATTAGTCGATAGATGGGATTGTTTTGGTTTGAACGAATTTTGGTCAGAAATTTTCTTTCAATCATGTTTTCATAAGTACTATCAAATAAAAAAGATACGAAAATTTCATTTTTTTTTATTTTAACAGTATTGTTAAATATCGCGAACGACCCTTTGTTGGTTACAGGACACTTGGGGCTTTGCGAAGAAACGTTAAAGAATTAGACTCATGTACAAATACAGCAAAACACTTCATATGACAGAGAAACGTAAAAGAAAAAAAAAGTATCTTCACGCCCATATCCCCGAAGAAGTAGGCAGAGGTACAACCAAGGCACCCACGACTAGCCGAAGACACTAAGTCCCACAATGTGATAGGTGGCAAGCCTATCTCCAACAGGGCACATTTCCAATCCTGACCAAAATTTTTTTTTAATTAGAAAATTGGAAAAATCCAATTTACTTTTTGTTGGCCGACCCGGGATTCGAACCCGGGACCTCGTGCAGTTAAGTCCAACACCCGGACCGCTAGACCACAGAGGCAATCGTAAAAGAGAAAGTACGAAAGTGGCAGACAGGTGAAGACGTCCCGGATTTAATTGTTTGCCTCCAGATGTAATAGAACAAAGTGAAACATATACATAATAATGTGAAAATGTAAATGTACTTCATGTGAAAAACATACACGAATTTAACCTTTATTACCTAAATAATAAAGTTCTAATTATGTTACAATTATTACTCACCAATTCCTGAGTCGTGCATGTAGTCCGGGCTTTCTGGTTTAGTAAAGGTTCGTCGTGAGTCATCAGTGCCTCTGTTGAGTCCAACGATTTCCCTGAAATCCTTGTTCTCCATGATAAGGGGGGCGTCGTTATCGAATTCGAAGAGTCGGGCACAATCTTCTTTGTTGGTGAGTTTCTCCACAGGGTTGTCGTCAAGTCCGTTTTGTTGATAGTCACGTTGGTATTGGTCGTTGATGTCTCGGCTCATGTAGGTTTTATTCAAATCAATAGCTCTGGAAATATAATCGATAATCTTACTACGATTTAAGTTTAACCGCGAGGCTCGGGTTTGATTCCCGACAGGGGCAGGCATTTGTGTGATTAATATTTAGATGTCGGCATTTGCGGGTCTGGGTGTTTCAAGTTATTCTGGTATCTATTTAAGTATTTCTATGTATTAGTATCCTTGCCTAACACCCATAACACGAGCATATTATAATTTGCTTACTTTGGGGTTAAATTCAATTTGTGTGATTTGTCCAGGGACATTAAATTATTTATTATTTAAACTACTCTCTTTGGTCGAGCGGCTTAACTACACCAACCGCGAGGCTCGGGTTCGATTCCCAGCGGGGTAGGCATTTGTGTGATGAACATTTAGATGTCTGCATTTTCCGGGTTTGGGTGTTTATTAGATTTATTCTTGTATCTTTTTAAATATTTGTTTGTTTTAGTATTGTTGACTAATACCCATAACACGAGCATACAATTTGCTAACTTTGGGGTTAGATTCAATTTGTAAGTTACACAAATCCAGGGATATTTATTTTTATTATTTAGTTGTAATTACCTTCATTATATTGTTGTGGAAATGTGATGGATCCAACGCTCGCTGGAGGTAATGAATGTTACTAGGTTGTTCCCCATTAGCACTGTTATAACTTAGTACGCACCAAATCACCCGAATTGCTATTCTTTTACCTATTCTTTCCTCCAGACCGTCAATGCTCGCCATTGTTGTCTTCAATAGTGGCAAGGTAGCTTTACGCAAGCAAGGTAGAGTTACGATCCCAGGGTCATACGAGATATAAGGTACCGACGCGTTAACAAAATCTATCTCCGCGACAGTTTTCTCTTACCAACAGAAGAGCCGCCTGCTTGGACATCAAAATGATTTTATAGTACAAATGTGGAATATCATACCGCTCTGGTTTATGACCATTTTCCGGAGATCTCTTGGAAACGTCGCTTTCTCGGTCATACTTTTTGTGATGATGTCTGGAATGACTTCGTCTAGTGGGTGGCATGACAGTTTCTGGCAAAATCTGAAAAAGTAATAATTCTTTTAAGACTCAACAGTAAAAAATCAAAAAGAAAACATAATATCTAATTTTATTATATTTTTCTAACTCATAAGACAGATGTAGAATAAGCTTTTATTTTGCTAATTCCGCGTAACTGTTCTGGCGATAAGTATCTTCACGCCCATATCCCCGAAGAGGTAGGCAGAGGTACAAACAGGGCACCCACGACTAGCCGAAGACACTAAGTCCCACAATGTGATAGGTGGCAAGCCTATCGCCAACCGGGCACATTCCCAATCCCGACCAACATTTTTTTTATTAGAAAATTGGAAAAATCCAATTTTCTTTTTGTTGGCCGACCCGCGATTCGAACCCGAGACCTCACGCAGTCAAGTCCAACACCCGGACCGCTAGACCACAGAGGCGATTGTTCTGGCGATAAGTTTTTTAAATGAGACTTGTCGGGCTAATCCCGACAAAATAAAAGTTTATTTTACATCTGTTACAATTAATTTCAGCACAGTAACGCCTGATTCAATAAAATATCACAGATAAGTAAATCGGTAACCTTAAAATCTTTTTAAAAAATGAAAAAAATAATGATAATCTGTATGTATAAAAATGATTCCCGATCTCGTGTGGTCATCGCATCATGTCCGAACGTATGTACCAATTTTGTTAATTCTTTTTTTTGTTGCGTTTGTCATTAAATAAATATGATTTCTTTTGTATAACAGATATTTTGTATTACTATTTGTATAATTTTGTGTTTCTTAAATGTAGTTTCTTAAATGCTTTTGCTCGTGTCCTTGTGTAAGTTCTGGCAAGTACCTTTATCTAATTTTATTTTTAAAGAGTAAGAAAGGAATGCTGATATCAGCGATTTTATTTTTTTATTGTTTATTTTTTTGCGATCTAAGCACTACTGATCAAGCTTCGTTTAAGTTCTTGTTGTTTAGATTCTAGTCACAATAAACAGTTTTTTTTTTAGTTTTTGTAGTTAGTTTGGTTAAAACCATATTTGACATATAGTTAGAAAATTGCCTCGGTGGTCTTGTCGTCCGGCGTTGGTGTAGATTTCATTAGGTCCGTTCGTTTACTGGGTCCGGTCATATAAAATGTGTTTTTTCAATTTTATAATAAGTTTCTATAAATTTTAAAGAAAGAAAAAATTTCGCCCCAGACAGGATTTGAACCTGTAACCTTTCGTCTCAAGCCGACGAATGCTCTAACCAATTGAGCTACTGAGGATTCAAGTCCCGTGGCGAAATTTTTAATTCCTTTCTAACCCGTTATAATAAGTGCCTGGTTTGAAATAAGTTTTCCACTTAACACAAGTCGATGGCTAGCTTTTGACAAATACGGAACCTTTACTTATTACTTTGATAGATGCTTTGGTAAAGTGGGCCTTCGCCCACGGCGTCGCACCTAAGAGGGCCTCGCACTACCTTATTTAAAATCTTTGTTTATATTTAAATTAAATAAACGCCTGAAAAATATTGGCCTCACTCTTCTGTATCTGAAATACAAACAAAACAACTCCTAGATCCTAAGTTAACGCGCAGAAGAAAATGAGACATAGAATTATATGAATGAATGAATGAAGAATTACAACTTTAAGTGCCTAATATACCAAACTCTATTAAAGACGCCAATCAGATAATTCAATACATTATTACAAATAAGATGGTAGATATCTATCTCAACGTCTACATTGCCATTAAATTTTGTTGACTATGCCTGTAAGTACAGCTTCCGCAGAAAGAAGTTTTCTAAATTAAATATTATTAAAAACTACCTAAGAAACAGCATGAAGCAGAACTGCGACTGTCTGCTTTAGCAATACTTTCAATCGAATCAGAATTAGATACAAAAATAAATTAAAAAATCCTTACTAGAGGATTTTTGTAAAGCAAAAAGCCGAAGAACATTATTTTTGTAACAGTTTAAAATAATAGTGTATTCTAGGTACTTTAAAGGGGCCTCGCCGATGCGACTGCCCACTGGATAAAGTAATGTAGACACTAACTTTGTTGGTGTTCCGAGGAGGTACAGGGAGCTGTGGTTGTGGCGTCGATGAGTTTCTGTGAGGAGGGACGGGAGGTCGATAATCTTCTTGACATCCCGGATCCGTCCTGCAATTAAAAACAATATTGTATACAGTATGTTCGGGAAGGGCATTTGCTAAACGCGAGTGCACTGAGAAGCGCCCGCTTGGGCGTAGAATATTCTCGCATCGTCTCTCTCGCTTCTCACTCTCTCTTACACACCCACTCAAATGGTTCCTCATTATTTTATAAAAAAATACAGAAGTCTATATATACCTTAGATATATAACTTTTTCCTCTTATAAGATCGCCGATGCAAAAGAAACAGCACTAAATGATAAAGAGTTGTACAACATCATGTTCCTTAGGATCTTTTAGTTTCAGGAAGTCACTTCAGATATCCACGGAAATAATTTCATTTTATACATATACTCGTGAGCGGGCGTCTCAAAAGTTAATAAAATTTAATAGATACTGCTGTATCTTAAACTATCCTTTGTATGGTCTAGTGAAATAAATTTTCTGATACTTGTCGTTTCGAATTTAGTGTCAGAGCAATATTTTTTTAACGCAGACGTAGCCGCAGGGAAAATCTTGTGGACATAATAAACTACCTGTGTTCTTTTTTATTTTGAAAAACTGCTACGTAAAAATGACTGGCGATTAGGTACTTACTAAAAATTTACCTATCTATAAGTTTACCTATTTTAGCTGTATGATTAATCTAGGTTTCGCTAGTGACACCGTAAAGCGATACTATTTTCTAACATAGCTTATATGAATTATAGGTGTTCGCCTCTGTGGTCTAGCGGTTCAGTTGTCGGACTTGACTGCATGAGGTCCCGGGTCCGAATCCCGGGTCGGGCAACAAAAAGAAAATTGGGTTTTTCCAATTTTCTAATAAAAAAACGTTGCTCGGGATTGGATATGTGCCCGGTTGGCGATAGGCTTGCCACCTATCACATTGTGGGACTTAGTGTCTTCGGCTAATCGTGGGTGCCTTGGTTGTGCCTCTGCCTACCACTTCGGGGATATGGGCGTGAAGATACTTTTACAGGTGTTTAATAATACAATGACGGTTGGAATTGGTAGGGTGCTGGTACCATACCTGGTCAGCCCTGTTAGTTAAGAGTGACTACATACACACTTGTACGTATACATATATTCAAGCCGAGTACCTTATGGGGTAGGCATAGAGTATCGAGTTACAAATCTCGCGATCCTAGCAGACTCGCCTGGATTCCTCCACATTCGTTACTCTTTTCATACAAACACGCTGATTACAAATATCCGAGTGATTTTATCGTGAATGGTCAAACTTGGTCACCCCGGGTACCTACATCCGTCCACATTCGCATTGTGTATGAGCTTGGTCAATATTTCATATGTCATTATTTACACATGAACGAACCAGCGGAGTTTTACCACCAACACTTTCATTCAATCTCAAACTT
Source organism: Calephelis virginiensis (assembly GCA_002245475.1). Lineage (NCBI taxonomy): Eukaryota > Metazoa > Arthropoda > Insecta > Lepidoptera > Riodinidae > Calephelis > Calephelis virginiensis. Next base: position 141,131 of record NJDC01002942.1, on the reverse strand, counting down.
TCTCAGATCTCACTGTTACGAATCCGGTCAGCGAGCGTGACATCACAGATTTTACGTAACGCTCTCTATTCGACCGCATTTAGCCTACTCGCCTGCTTTTTCTGTACAAGTGACTGTAGTGGTGGAATTTAGTAACTCAATTTAAAAGGTTACCACCAGCTGGCGATGGGGTCATCACATTTCGACGACGCTAACTAATAAAAAAACCTTTTCATACATTTTATCGATTTCAATCAAAAGCTCGTTCCTGTCGGGAATCGAACTGGAACTCTGTTAATGATGGACATGTCAAAAATGTACACATGTCACGATGGCAGTTGTGAAAGATGGAAGAAATGGTGACTATGATAATCTTACTGCCAATGACCATCGCCGGAGCTCTGACGCGTGTGTCGTGGTTTCTTGCAGTAGGTGGTGGTATCGATCATCCGCTTGTCATTCTGCGACGGTAGTTCAATGGAGGTTGGGTTATCGAAGCTGGTGACCATGTTCCCGTTGTCCTGGATAGCGTCGTCGGGGTCTACGTAGTTGTAGTTGAGAGGGTTGGCAGTGATCCTCATCTCCTGATTGTTGTTCCCCCTTTCCATTTGGGTTGAGTTTCGGTTAGCTGGAACTCGATTTCCGTTTCTTTCGATCGTTGCACGACCTGGAAATATAATATTTACTTCAAATAAATAAATATGAGAATTTTCTATAAATTTTTAAAGAAAGAAAAAATTTCGCCCCAGACAGGATTTGAACCTGTAACCTTTCGTCTCAAGCCGACGAATGCTCTAACCAATTGAGCTACTGAGGATTCAAGTCCCGTGGCGAAATTTTTAATTCCTTTCTAACTCGTAAACGCGGGTAGTTATGTCCTATAGATACACAATTCTGAGTACCCACCAAATGAGTTCATCATTACAGATGAAATTCACATTTTAGAATGGCCATAACTTTCGTTTTTCGCAAAATTTTTTCTTTCTTTAAAAATTTATAGAAAATTTATCCCAAGCACATGGCAAATGCTAAAATAAAAATAAATATGACAATGTTAAAACGAGAATGATAGGCGTTTTCTAGTTCAGTACATCAGATGAGATGTGTGTAATTATACTGTACCTAGAAAAGACTACTCACGGCCAACGTAGGAAAACGAGAGTAGATATGATTTTACGCACACTTGTAGCCACATGATACGAGTATGGATTTGAAAAGCATCACTTAAAGGAAAGATAGAAGGAAAATGTAGTAGGGGTAGACTTAGACCGTTATAACCACGAGAGTCTGGAGCTTCTTTTTTTTTAAAAAAAAGTAAATTTATATTGTATTTAAGTATAAGGGGTGGCAGACTAAGAAAACTTTTCCGGTGGGTTTTCGACCATTTACTTATACGAGTACATCAGCACTATGTCCTCACCCAAAATTGCGCGCCAAAATTCAAATTCGCCGAATACAAAGAAAACGGGTTTTTTAAAGGTCTATGTACTCGTTTGAGGATACAGGGTCTCTAGTAATGGTGTAAAAGTAACGAGAAAAAGCGAACCCGTATGTATTCTTTACTATGAAAATGAGTACTCGTTACTATCGTATCGTTACGTTGATCGTTACTTTTGATACCTCAGTATAACCCAACCAAACGAATCGATTCGTATGTTGTATCGTTTGATACGAGTGTAGAAATGCAAATGGACTATTGAGTTGATAGTATTGACAGTATCTCTAAATCACATTGAAAAAGCAACACTGTGAAATTTATTGACAAAAACATTTCGACAACAAAAATGTTTTATTTTTAAACTGAAATTAGACATATTAAAGAATAACACCAGATTCTTTTGTTCTTAAACTGAATTTAGACATATTAAATGAAAACATTTTAAATAAAAATAGAGTATTTTCTTCTTAAACTGAATTCAGACAAATAAAAACATTTGAAATAACAAAATCTTTTGTTCTGAAACTAAAATTAGACATATTAAATAAAAACAACATTAAACAACAGCCTCTTTTGTTCTTAAACTGAATTGGTACATATTAAATAAAACATATTTTAAATAAGTCTTGTGTTCTTAAACTAAAATTAGACGTATTAAATAAAAAACATAACGTTAAACAAATCAAAAACTATTTTTTTAAGCCTTATCCCTAATTATGATATCGTTCCCTAATTATAAAATTAAATTAATAAGACTAGCCCGTAAGTAAAAATTCTTTCTTTTTTTTTCTTTTAAATGCGAGGAACGAAATCGTGCGATTAACCAAATACATTCGAGAGTAACGTTTCGTTACTCGGTACCAGAGGACGCACCCGTTACTCAGTACCGAATACATACAGTTTGCTACAGGTCTAGTCTCTAGAGGCTAAATAAGATAGAGATAAAATTATGTGCCGTGTAGTGGTCAGAATTGAAAGAGAAAACGGAGATGATACGTAGATTGTTTCACCAATAAAAGCAATACTTTTGACACGAAAGAGAGGAAGAAGCGGCGCACTTCTCATTTATTTAGATATCCAGTATTCATATATTTATTTAGATATCCAGTGCTTACCTAGCCAAACCCAATCATGAGCATTAGTGGTCGACTCCCGTGGTGTCTTCTCCCTGGCGAGCCCGAGCGTGGTCCCGACGAGGCCGGCCACCTGCAGCCGCCCCCCCTCCGCCGCCGCCGGCATGCCGCGCCCCGTGCCCCCGCCCCCTCCGCCCTCTACATTGGCCGGCTTCAGGCGGTACGCGTACACCACACATGACGCCACAAACACCTGAAGTAGAGGTGTTAGAAATGGTTAGAATAGATCTGGATAGACTCATGCAAAACTATCATTCAGAAGTTTTTTTATAATTTTGACACAGACTTTGATAAAGTGAATTTTTATTTTACATTACATTTTTATATAATAAACATCATTAATAAAATTTCATATAAATTTTCGAAAAGTCGAAAGACGAATAGGCAACAACAATTTTTTTCACAAATCACCACACATGCACTTTATAATAACGTGGCATCAGAAGTGGGATATTACACTCCAAACTAAAATAAAAGTCAACAAAAATTTTTAAAGACTAATTTTAACTTACCAAAATAGCGAAGCAAAATGCACCCAGCAGGACAAACATACCTAAAATTAAAACAGTATCAGACACTATTTTATTTGTAGATAGATAGGTTATTTATTAAATCTAATTGATTTTTCCGATATCGAAATGTTTCGAAAATGCTTAATACTAATAATAATAAATCAAACAGGTTTGAGCTAATTATATTTTAAACGACTTTCACCTAAGGAAAAGTTCCTTAAGTATAATTTTTTTTATGAATGCACCAGTTTGTTATAACTGGTAATTTTTCTACCTCACTTAAATATCAAGTAATTAATATCTGACAAATAGATTTTAAGTTTATAAAATAAATTAAATCGGATTTTAGTAGTTTTACCAAATAATTATTTCAATTAAGGTTAAATTATAGTACCCAATGCACTCTATATTTGCCATTTAAAATTCATAATCTTATATATAAAATTCCCGTGTCACAAGGTTAGTTGCCATACTCTTGCTTGACCGATTCTTATGAAATTTTGTGAGCGTATTGAGTGGGTCTGAGAATCGGCTAACATCTGTTTTTTATAACCCTAAGTGATGAGCGTGAATCACAGCAAAAAAAATAGCAGAACAACATCTGTCGGTTTAGTTATGTACGTAGCTAATGCGCTGTGTTTGTTTATTTGTTAAACGCAATAGTAGACCTATCAATGGAATGTGAAAAAGTATGCAGAGCAAGTGTGGGTAATGCTGAGAGGTTATTTAAAAACTTATCAATATTGTATCTTTACCGATTTCTACTTGGGACATGCTGTTTTGCTGTGGGTGTCTAGGGTGTAGTGCGGAGTTGCTCTTGAAAATGGAGCCGTACTGTTGAGCTTGGACTGTTGGTTCATGGTTATTTTCGTCCTTGAACGGTGAAAATCCTGAAATGTGAGTAGTTTAATTAGTCTATCACGATCAATTTGCATTTAAATGGAGTTTAAAGAACGAAAACTACTTAGTGTTGTAGCAGTTTGAGCACTGAGGCTATAATTTCCCTTTAAATTTTAATTGATACCCTTAATGAAAGAGAAAAATTGCATATTAAAATACTTAACAATTTATAGAACTAAAAACATTTTCCAGTTTTTCCATCACACCGATTTTTTGTCAAATCTAGAACAAGTAGATACAAATAAGAGACCGTTCAATTATTACGTGAGCACTATGAGAGGGCGGGGTGGTCTATGCTTTGCTTATTTTGGATGACACGGGAGGTAGGGGAGTCTAGATGATGATTACGTCATCAATAGTTATTTACTTTTATATACGAATGGCAACCCTCCCATTGTTTTTGCTTGAAAACGAAATGCATTTTCGGATATTCCCGCAAATAGTGCATACGTTTAGGCACTGGCTTTAAAACCGAGTAGGGTGATTACCGCGCACTGATCAGTTGTCTAAATTTCTTTTATCAATGTATTGTTTCTTTTATACAATAGCGAGTAGACGTATTGTAAGTATAGTGAAACAAGTTAACCTTTGTTACCATTGATCCTATCAGCCAAAGTTTAATCGGGAACTGGCTGGTTTGATATTGCCTTATGACCATTTTGGGTCTCATTTGGATGAACGTGGCGTTACAATTATTGATCAACATTTAGAAAGATATAATTTTGAAAGTGCAAGAAATGTATTAGCTGAAGTATGGAGTTCAACGGAAATTTAACTATATAATGTTAACGCAAAATATGTTAGGGCAGGTGAACAAGATCTTCCTGATTTTCCAGACATTAAAATATGGTATTCAGAATATATTCGTAAAAGCCAACACCTGCTTCAAATTGTAAAATGTAGAACCACAAAATGCTGTCGCCCAAGAAGTGGCCTATGTATACATATAACTAGACAATAGTTTTCTTCCACCACCTGAAAAACAAACAGCTGATGACTTAGTTTTGGATGAAGGAGGGCAATTTCTTAATCTTCTAGTCAATTTAGCTCTACGCTTAAGTGCTTCACTCAAAGATTTCTTGCAAATGCCCTACGACTAATATTTTCCGACGGTGAAATTGAGGCTATCATTTCGAACATGCAAAACGTGTGTCATGCTTCCGTCAAGTCACTAACTCGTCACATCGAAAAGATTCATAAAAAAGGAAACACACACTGATGGGAAAGTTAGACCTATAAGAGTCGCTGTTCGTCGTGCTAATAAACTAATGTACCTACATTATTCAAAATTTAGAGCACCATGATGTTGAATGAATCGATGAGGACGACGTCGACATACCAAAATCGGATGAAAGCGAGCAGTCTCACAAAATAGAGCAGCAATCGAAGCAATCTAATGTCATCGAAAACTGAGGCTGCGTTCAGACGACACGCGCACGCCAAGCGCACAATCGCCATCACCCGCGTCGAACACGCTTTGATTTTTTTCGACATAATTTGAGCCCTATTGTCACACTAATATTCTCAAATTCAACCAAATCAATCCGCCCACGCCACGCGCCCGCCAAGCGTTTGCCACGCGCGCACCCCGCCCGCAACCCGCGCACGCGCAGCATACGCCTAGCGCCCGCGCTTTAGCTAGTGTTGTATTGACTGTCACTAGCAGTAAAAACGGGTGAGAGGCGTACGCGATGCACTACGCGTGCTGAGCGCTGGTCTAAGGCGGGCTCAATGCGTGTGCGTGCTCGGCGCGGCTCATCTGAACACGCCCTTACAATCATGGATTCGGGTTTAATGAACTGAAGACTATTAATTTAATGTAACATGTGTACCGAAATTGAAAATAAGTTTGTTATATTTCTTTACTCTATGTTGAATACCGAATCGGTAAAATATAATTTATCCTAAATCTTTTTTTCTTATTTTTCAAATACAAAAAAAAAAACAATGCATTGATTGACAAATGTTTACGTAAATTGGGGGATGGAGGTAAGAGCTTTGCTTACTTTTGCTGACAAGGGGGATGCGGGGTAAATAATTGTAACAAATCCGCTTACGTAATACTTGAATGACCCCTAAGTAGGTGGTATAAGTAGCCCTTGATACGGGTGCTGTAGGTCGACTAAACTACATATATAGTGTGTTCTTTGACTGAGCTCTTAGCTCGCCCGAAAGTTTGATCCTATTGTAAAAATCTTGGAATTTGAAAAAAATTAGAAGTCTTCCTAGCCTGGGCCAAAGAGTATATAATCACTACGTTCTAGCCTGGGCTATCGCATTCCAACACCTCATCCTTACGCCGCTACTGTAAGTACCACTATATATGAAGAAGTTAATTACATACACCCGGTATAAAAAATGTCTTTCTGCTTAAAGCTAAGAGAATTTCACTATCTAGTCGACTCGACAAGTTAAAAATGGTACAAAATAGAGATACTACTCTTAAAATTATATGCGATAAATCATTGGATCCGCAATGACGTCTAGAAAAATGTGCCAAAAGCATGTACTAGCACATAAAAAATTGCAAAAGTTATAGTTATTAACAGGTAGTTATTTAATTTTTCTATACGTCATTCCGGATCCAATGAGCTATCGCACATAATTTTAAGAGTAGTATCTCTATTTTGTACCATTTTCAACTTGTCGACTAGACTAATCAGGCTTGATTGTTAAGTCCAAGGTATTTTAGCTAACGTAGGCGGATATATCTTTATTATTTGTCTGAATGTTACATCCTCCGAATTAGATTCTATCAGCATTGCTTGATTTACCTTTGAGAACATCACTAAGGTCCGCCATGCCAGATCTAATCCCACCACGCGCCATGATGTCATCGTTCTGTGGGGTATCGGGGCGCTGCGGAGCTTCGCCCCCGCTGAAGTCAACATCAACGCTAGCAGCTGCAGTGGCGAGCGCTCCCGGGATCGTCTTGATGTTGGCGGGCGTCTTGGTGTCGCCCTTACCCGGGAGAGCCACTCGACGGAGTGGACCAGATCTGCATTGCTCCGGGGTTAGGAGTGTCACTCGAAGAAGTTCACCACTACCTACAACAAAAAAAATCAATGCAATACAGTAACTCTTTACTGTGCGCCAAATAAAAGTAAATGTCTACTTATAAATTAAATGTTACATAAAAATGTTCCTATCGTAAAAATATTAAAGTTATCTCTTCCAGGTAACATTATTATATTATAGCAATCATTAACCACACTAAGTTTACTATAGTTTAGTGAGTTTTTGGTCCTTTTGGCTCATTGGCCAACTGCGTACTTTTAGGCAGGGTAAGGCGAGCTTAGGTCCATTTGTAACTCGTGCAGCTTGACGCCTGCTCTATTCTTAAAACCATAAAGTGGTTTTCCAAACTTTATAATAGAACAGGAAACCCGGAATGGGTCACGGAAGAATCGGGGGTAAAATTGGTTTAGTAAGTAGGATCAGTATACCTTCACCAACAGCGATAACGCGAGGATGCCGTGAAGCCAACATGGGTGCAAACGCTACCACTTCAGTGTCCAAGCTCTCCACCAGCAGATAGTAGTCGGAGACAGCAACATCACGCAGTGCTGTGTGACTGCCGTCCGAGAACTCTATGTCTATATCTAACAAGCCCTCCTGAAAACATTTTTTTAGATTATACGAAATATTATTACACGCTAATACGAATTGCTTAGAGTTTTTTTTTTATCACTAACTCTTATATAAGCTATGTTAACAGACGTTTTGTTATTTTTCTTTCTCAAACGACAAATAACAGAGGAGGTTCTCAAATCGACGGGTTAAGTACGATTTTTTTGTACATCCTACTAATATTATAAATGAAAAAGTTTGTATGTTTGTTTGTTACTCCTTCACGCAAAAACTGCTCAACTGATTTTCATGAAATTTGGAAAACACATAGGGGGTACCTTGGATTGACACAAAGGATAATTTTGATTGAAAACATGTTCCTGTGGGACCACTAACCATGCGGGCAACGCCGCGGGCAACAGCTAGTTTGTTTATAAGTTACGAAAACCTTTTTGTAATTTCGAATATTGTGTGCATTTTTAATGTTATTCTCTATATATACATTCTATGTAGATACACACATACATTTATGTACCTATATGTACTTGTGTAAAATGTACACTTATACACCGTGTTTTTGACAGCTCACCGAAAACGAAACCATGGGTTCTGTACATGATTGACATGCATATGCAGTTGAAATTTTGTGTCGGAAATTTCATGTTTTTTTTTAATTTGTTTTGGATTTTTTTATTCATTTCGCTACCTATTATTTTTAATACTACCTTATGCAACACGATTTTTGTTAAAAATCTCATAAATAGTCAGTTTTTAATAATAAAACAGAGTATTCAAAGTTAAATTCTCCGTCAGCTGTTGCAAAGAAAACCATAAACACCTTATAAGGTAAGGTTATTGCACTTGACACGGCACGTGGAGTGAGCGAGACAGCGTAAGTTCGTACTGCGCATGCGCCATTTGAAGATTGGCGCAAACGCCGCCGCCTGACCTGGCCTGACGCCTGGTCAAAGATTTTAAAATACACTAGATGCGACATTACAAAAGATAATTTATTTTATTAATTCAATTGGTGATAACTGATAATTTAATAAGGTGTGTTTTACTTCATTTATTTTGTCTTTAATCAAACTCACTTCTTCTGTCTTGGTAATGAATCTTGTTTTTTGTTACAAAATGCTTAAACTTAAAAACTATTTTGTTACTTGAATAATTTTAATTTCGGGATATTTAAAAAAAGAGAATAAATTCAAAGGTCTTCTTCATTTGTTTCCTCATTATTTAAGTGTTGCTAATAGTTATAAATAGTCCTAAACATGTTATAACTAAGTTAAGTCTCTAAATCCTTTGAATAATAGGCTAATTACTTACTTACCAAGCAACTCGTAAATAGCGAGCATTGGTTTCGCTGTTAATGAAATCGTATTCTTGAAAACCCTCAAACTAATGAAATGAGGCCTCCCTTGAAGTTTATAAAAGCAAAAAGCATGCGCTATAAGAAATTGCTTCTTGCGCTTGTCAAACTTTTGCGATTGTAGGTTTTAGACAAGCTTCGTTGTCCGTCTGTCAAGACGTGAGTCTTAAGGGGTATCACTTTTTTTACTTGTGAGTAATTTAAGCGTAGTAAAACTGCAAACAAAAACCGAATCCTGATTCTGCATTACCTCATCGCGATTTGATAATATTTTTTTTAAAGATTGCTAATGATTCTGAAATGGTCCCACATAAATTTCATCAACATCCCATTTCAGTAGTGTTGAGTTATTGTACTTAATAATCCACATTAAAAAAAAATATAATTATGTAAGCGTAGCTCAAAATCAATTTGTTATATCATGATAAAATTTATACGGGACCACCTTGGAATTACGATCTCTTGGAATTAAGCTATCTTTTAAAGACGGCTGAGTAACCGCTTAACAAACATACGTACAAAATACATAAAAGTAATAAAACATGAAGTCGAATTGAGAACTTCTTTTTGAAAGAGTCGAAAAAGAAACGACTAATCTAATAATAATAATAAAAATCTAATGATGTACTCATCTAGGGTTTTTAAACCTACGAACAAAATTAGGTTAATTTAGAAATCAAGGATTTGTGTTGCCACATCTAGGCAGGTGTAATCTTTGTGATATAGTTTTTAAGAACTGTAGGTAGGTATAGGTTTTCATTTGACAATGAACACTGATCAGTGATCAGTTGCATTATGCTGATTGCGTAATTAGCATGTCTAAAGAATGTGTTTCTGTGCCCTATCGTAAAAAGTGAAAACTTATTGAATTATCATAATTTCCTTGTTGAAGTTTAGTTATTTTATTGTTGCTAGTCGTTATTAGTTGTTTTTTCTTGCTATTTTTATTAATGTATGTGTGTGTTAGACACTTACGGCCAATGTTAATAATGTATCTCAATCTAATGGATTTCAAGCAATCTAGATAGCTGCGTATCCGGCGGCCTATCCCATACCTAATTGCCATATTTATCCTGTCCACAGATATGTTATTGGCAAGCGATAACATAAAAATGGATCAAAATATCAATCTTGGACAGCAAGTTTTGGATTAGGATTGATTATTAATATTGGCCGTTAGTGATTTTAGAAGATGTATGACGAACCGCGAGCACGTGGGCCAGATGTAACCCGGCTAGATTTTTTGCTTTGGTGCTACATTAAGGACGAAGTGTTTGTTGGTGAGTAAGGTAAGAAGTTATACAATGCAGAAAAAGTGTTTTTACGGAATTGCGTTCGGATCGTACACAAGATCCCACAACAATGTCTCGGCTTCACTCAGAAATGCTTCGTCTTACATTAGTGTAAGTCTGTGAGTGAGTTGGTTGGGGTTATTTCGAACCTTTCCTTCTATGAAGCAATCGAGATTGAGGTAGGTACGTAGTTACGAATGTTTGTTAACTACGTAAGTACCTACAACAAAAAAACATTTTTTTCTAAACCAGTGCATAAATCAGTATTTTTTGTGTTCAATAAAGAAATTCGGTTTAAACAACATAGGTACGTAGAAGTAAAATTTTCTGCGCTGCGTATGTATCGACCGCATATTAGATAGGTACCCCGTACCTACTGCTTGGCGGGCTACCAGCGTACGGTATGATTAGCCCGCAATACATTGCCGGTTGAAAAACTGCTAAATCAGTAACCGCTTATTTCCGACAAAAACCGTAGAAGGAATTTTGAAGCCTGATATGTATCTAAGCTACCATAGAAATTTTCCATACGGTGTCAATTACACCCTGTATATAAAATGTATATGTTTCTAATTAATTTCTAATTAATTAAATAATCGATCGTATCGATCGATTCACAATATGTGTGTAAGTATCGATAGTACTTTTGGCTAATCGTGGGTGGGTAATCTGTGCCCCTACCTACTTCTTCGGGACATGGTCATGAAGAAACTTAGTTGCTTTATGTATTGTTTATTTATTTGCCTTCAGTAGTGTACATTTTAGGTCTTACATTCTATACAAGTGTTTA
>NJDC01002942.1:106700-129789 GCA_002245475.1 Calephelis virginiensis | reverse complement strand
GTATATAGAATGTATATGTGTCTAATTTTCTAATAAAAGAAATGTGGCCAGAATTCTATAAGGGCCTGGTTGGCAATAATTTTTACCACCAATAGGTATATGGACATGAAGAAACTTAGTTGCTTTATGTATGCAAGTGTAAAGTCTTATCCGGCTTGAAATTCGTCAATTTAAACCAAAAGTTCTCCCATGTTCGAATGTATATATATTATATATTGTGTGTATGTGTGTTCATAACACGAATTTGATTGCATTTAGGTATGTTAGAGAGAAAATATAAAGAAAGTAGAAAATAAATCTGCTATAAGCATTTTGGATATGTGCCTAATTTAAGTAAATTTAATATCAAAAGGGAGAAAAGGCATTTAGGTATGTTAGAGAGAAAATATAAAGAAAGTAGAAAATAAATCTGCTATAAGCATTTTGGATATGTGCCTAATTTAAGTAAATTTAATATCAAAAGGGAGAAAAGACATTTTGTCGCCTAAATATTTTCGTTGACACCTTATATTACGATGAATTGGCATCCCTTTGAGACAGACGCGACAGTAATACACGTTCATAAATGGGAAATACTCTTACAAATTATATTTCGGTTATACATAGTTTGGCCACGGTTTTCAGAGTGATATTTTTAGGGTTTTTAAATAAAAATAAAATAAATATCGCTGGACAAGTTACACAAATTGAATCTAGCCCCAAATTAAGCAAATTATATGCTTGTGTTATGGGTGTTAGTCAACGATACTAATACATAGAAATGCTTAAATAGATACCCGAATAAATTTAATCAACACCCAGACCCGAAAATGCAGACATGTTCATCACAGAAATGCCTACCCCCGTCGGGAATCGAACCCGAGCCTCGCGGTTAGTCGGTGTAGTTAGGCGTGTGCGCTAGCTACTCGACCAACGAGGTGGTTTTTGATAAATAAATCCCTTAACACAAACTGAAACTAAACCCAAAGCAAGCAAACTGTATGATTGTTTTATGGGTGTTAGTCAACGATTCTAATACATAGAAATACTTAAATAGATATCTGAATAAATTTTAGAAAAACTCAGATCTGGAAATGTAAACTTCTAAATGTTCATCACACAAGTGCCTGTCCCGGTCGGGAATGGAACTCTAGCCTCGCGGTTGGTCGGTGAAGCTAGGCTAGTACGCTAGCCCCTTGACCTATTATGAGATTTTATTCGCCAAAAACGTAAAAGAATAATAATATTAGGTAATGTTGGCAATCATGAATGTATCGAGTGTATTACTTAAAACTTAATAAACTAAATTATATCACGTTGTCTTAGTTGTATATCGGTTTGTAGTTATATATTACGTGTGTAATTAATTAAGGTATTTTTGCCACAATGTAATTGCTACTAATGATATTGTAAATACATTCACACATTCCGAATATCCGCTAGAATGTTATGTTGACCGGTAAAAGAAGTTTCGATGTTGACTGATAAGATTATATTAATATTACACAACTAGCAGTTTCACGCAGCTTCGCCTGCGTAACTTGGCTTCTACTGCACCGATTTTGGTTGATTTTTGAAATCGGTCCAGTAGTTGACCCCGTGTTGGTCCGGGCTCCTTTGCAGAATAGACCATCTGCCTTTCTTGCCAGGCAGCTCGTAAAAGGCGAGCATAGGCCTATCATCATTAACACCGTGTCATCTGACTAAGTGGTAGAGTTTCGCAGCGACTCGCTCGGATTGGTACCACTGCCTTACCTATTCCTGCCGCCATAACGTCATGACGTGTTCCGGTTCGGAGGGTAAGGTAGCTGGTAAACTTCCTTTTGCGCGAGGCCTAACATCCTAACCTCAGGTTGGCAACGCACCATTGCCATCTTTGGTGTCTCTAGGCGGTGTGAATTTCTTACCATCAGGAAATCCGTCTGCTTGTTTGCCTTCCTATAACATAAAAAAAGTAGTTTCGGAGCCTATTCATTTCAAGTAAACATACAAAAAATCAAACCTTTCCTCTTTATAATATTAGTATAGATTGGCGGTAGTCCGCAGTCGCTATACAAGTTTGAAGCGGTAAATATATATTTGGTTCTATGAGCAAGGTTTGCTTTATTTGGAAGAATCTAACAATTATTATTAAATCACCTCACTATCCTGACTCCTAGCGAAAGCTAGGGTCTGCGTGCTAAATTGTCTTTTCTGTTTTAAGTACCTGGTCTTAAACCAAATCCTTTTCGAAATAGTTTTCACATTTTTTTTGGCAGGCAAACAAGCAGACAGATTTTCTGATAGTAAAATTTCATGCCAATAGATGTCGAAGATAGTAAGGGTGTCTAAATACAGACGAAAGTAGTAGGTAGGTACCTATTTGAAAATAATATGTTATTAATAAAAATTTAGAAATGTCTAAATTCAGACGAAGTAGTACTTAGATACATATTTGAAAATATGTAAAAAAAAATATAAAATAAAAATTTAAAAATATCTAAATACAGACGAAAGTAGTAGGTACCTATGTGAAAATATGTTATAAAATAAAAATTTAGAAATATCTAAATACAGACGAAAGTAGTAGGTACCTATTTGAAAATAATATGTTATTAATAAAAATTTAGAAATATCTAAATACAGACGAAGTAGTAAATACCTACTCGTATTTGAAAACATGTTTTTAATAAAAAATTTGAAATATCTAAATACAGACGAAGTAGTAGATACCTATTTGAAAATATGTTATAAAATAAAAATTTAGAAATATCTAAATACAGACGAAAGTAGTAGGTACTTATTTGATAATAATATGTTATTAATAAAAATTTAGAAATATCTAAATACAGACGAAGTAGTAGATACCTACTCGTATTTGAAAACATGTTTTTAATAAAAATTTTGAAATATCTAAATACAGACGAAAGTAGTAGATTCCTATTTGAAAATATGTTATAAATAAAAATTTAGAAATATCTAAATACAGACGAAGTAGTAGATACCTATTTGAAAATATGTTATAAAATAAAAATTTAGAAATATCTAAATACAGACGAAAGTAGTAGGTACGTACCTATTTGAAAATAATATGTTATTAATAAAAATTTAGAAATATCTAAATACAGACGAAGTAGTAGATACCTACTCGTATTTGAAAACATGTTTTTAATAAAAATTTTGAAATATCTAAATACAGACGAAAGTAGTAGATTCCTATTTTAAAATATGTTATAAATAAAAATTTAGAAATATCTAAATACAGACGAAAGTAGTAGGTACAGACGAAAGTAATAGGTACCCTATTTGAAAATATGTTATTAATAAAAAATTTGAAATATAATTTTCCACAATGTTTTTTAAGGTGAGACCTGGCATGAAAATATGTAGATTGGTATATTCACTTTTGTCCTAATAAACATTTGCCCCTTCTTTACAAAATGTGAATTTCATCGCACTTGAAATAGCATTTAGTGTAAATAATAATACAGTTAATAGTACAGTACCCTTACCCTCACAAGCACTCGTTTACTTGTTTTGAAAATAGGTATCAACTTTCTTACGAAAGTACCTACCTATTTACTATTTTATGCAATCACATAATATTTCCATCGCAGTAAAACTACAAAAAACTGAATCCGACAAAATTTAAGTACACAGTAATTGAGCATTTTCTACGATCTTTCTGGGGTTTCATTATCAAATCCAGATTTAGTGGCAATGGGAGCACCTCAAAACTATCTTTCACCTTTCAATTAAAAATCGATACACAAATGACAAAGAAACCGATAAACATACCATGTATGACGTAATATAAGAAATCCATGTTTTATAAGGCAAAAGACAGCGAATAAACACCCGCTTTCCATAAGAGATGACCATGGCCTATAGCATAGTCGCTATCCCGTGGCCGGATATTAGGCCTGACCTGCAAGTCTATCGACTACCGTACCCTCTAGAATGGAACATAAAGTTCTTATGGGGGCAGGAATTACTATGGCGCTATATCCTTACCATGTCAAGTTTCTGCACACTACCACTAGTGAAATAAATATCGGAGTCGGCCACTTTTATCTCTCTTTCGACTTCGGTTTGAAATTAAGTATCAATCTGCGTCACTGGCAACTTAATTAATATTATAAGGGAATATTATCGAATTTCAGTGTAGCGGGGGCAAATGGGTCGTGCCCTTGCCGTGGTTGTTTCAGAACCTTTGTTCCGTCAAGCTTCGTCATGTGGTTAACCATAATTCAGTTCGATCTATGAATGGTTAACGGGAAAATTTAAGTAGTATATAATATTAAATAGGTATAATCGGATCTTATTGTTATTATAAAGAGTATGTCAGTACTACACGTTTTTTTTTTAATTATAATGTGTGCAATATCCGTTGGTCCGGCTCCTTTGCAGAATAGACCATCTGCCTTCCTGCCAAGCAGCTAGTAAAAGGCGAGCTTAGGCTTACCGTCACTAACATCTTGACACCCTACTAGGTAGTAGAGTTTCGCAACGATTTGCCTAGATTGGTACCACCGCCTTACCTATTCCTGCCGCCAAATTGTCCAATGCTTGCCGTTGACGTGTTCCGGTTCGAAGGGTAAGGTAGCCGGTAAACTTACTTTTGCTGGAGGCCTAACATCCCGGCCTCAGGTTGGCAATGTACCATTACCACCTTTGGTGTCTCTAGGTGTGGTGAATTTTTTACCATTAGGAAATCCGTCTGCTTGTTTGCCTTCCTTTATCATAAAAAAGGTACCTACCTAGTTAAAAATCTGATATTTTTCTTAAATATATAGCTTTTTATTCGAGAACAATTTGATAAATTTCTCTATTTTTTTTTGTTTGTTATTTGTGCGTCATCATTTAGGGATGGTTTATTAATAATCTATACATATGTATTATGAAATAAAATCGTGTTAGCTACACTATTTACAAATCAAGAACAGCTGAACCGATTTGGCTGAATATTGATTGGTAGGTATCTTAGAACCAGGAAACGGACATAGGATACATTTTATCCCGTTCGACTGTGATGAAACTAGGAAAAACGACATTTTAATCCATTACATTAATAATAGTTAAAAATAAATAAATAATGTGGACAAAGCCTTGAACTAGTCAAATATAAGCTAGTCAAATATAAGTTATAATTTCAAGTATAGTACAATGTTATTCATAAAAAAGTATTCTCTTATTCTTGTTGTAGGTGTACTGCAAGTGGCCCATAAACAAAATTTCAACCCCATCATCACTTGGAAAGTATTGTAATGGGGACAGATTTTTTAGTGGTAAAATTTTTCTTCATAGCAGTTTTATTTATATTAGTCTGTGTCTTTTCTAAGGTGCGCCTTTTCTTCTTTTTGCGTTTGTTTTTTGTCTACTACGGTTAAATGACCACGTCGACCCGGTTCTCTTTGACACTGCAAGAAAATCCTATCTTCATCTATCTTTATTAATTGAAGCGCATCCGCATGTGCAATGTACTAACAAGTATATTAATACGTAAATACTTGCGCATCATACTTTGGAAGTATTGACATGATAAGATCCAAGTACGGGTTGCTATGCTTCAAAGTACTTCAAACTTTACGATTGTTTTGACAGTATTCGAATTAATAAGAGGGTATGCGTTAAAAAATTGACTTTTATTTTTTTGGGACACCCTAATGTGTCATTGTAAAATATTTGTTAGTTTTAAAAAGTTTGTTACGTTTTACAAGAATGACAGGTGAAAGATTGACAAAGCAGATATACAATGCGAATGTGGATGGATGTAGGTACCCGGGGAGACCAAGGCTGACATTTCACGATCAGATCAATCGGATATTATCCGAGGGTGGTGTAAAGAGTCTCCGAAACCGGCGTGTTTGTATGAAAATGGTTATGAATGTGAAGGAAGCAAGACAGGTTTGTCAGGATCGTGAGGTCTGGCACTCGATACTCTCTGCCTACCCCGTAAGGGACTTGGCGTGAAGATATGTATGTATGTATAAAACCGCGGTTGGTTTGGTACCGTTTTACCTGTTGCTTCCGCCAAACATCAGTATTCAGCAATTTCATGTTTTTGATTTAAGTAGATTTATTTGGCATTGGTGATTCTACTACGCACTAATGAAACTTATTTATTTAATTATCTATTTCACAAGCGAAAAACGCATTTTGCGTTAAGAAACAAAAATATTTAAAAAAAATCAACAGACTTATTGATATCTTCTTTCAACACAAGTAATAGAAAGAGACAAACACTGCAGATTATTTTGTACGGGACATTTCTGTTGGAAAACGTTGGTCAAAGCCATACAAGTTAGTATGTCCTGACTGATTTGATGCGTATAAAATACTCTATCCCTTTTGTTTTCGTTTCATTCAAAAAAGACAGCGTACACGTAAAAGAAGTTAATCCAATGTACTTTTAAATCGGCTCCTCTACATCACCTAAAATACATATTACATATCATAGCAAATCTAGTTAAAGTACACAAAGGGGGTCTAATCGTGCCGGTTAATCAAACGTATACACATTCCAATAATTGGAATCCTCTTCTGGAGACTGGAAATGGCTTTTCAGGTTATGAATGAGAAATTACCTGGTATTGGGCAGTTAAACGCCTCGTGACGGTAGTTTCCGACAAATATCCGTTTTCTATGGCAGTGTCGGGTGAAATGTTCAGCTGTAACCCAGATATCACTCGTACCAGCAAACGGGAGATAGACACCTTGTCGTTGACAACTCGTACCTCGCGGAGACCGATCACCCGTCCTAAAAGAACGAGGATACATAAATACACTAGTTTATATAAAATCACTGATGTGGGCCGATAAATATATGAATAAACGAACGAAATTAAAATAATTGTAAATTAATTATATTATGTACTATCTACTAGGTGGTAGAGTTTAGCAGCGACTCGCCCGGATTGGTACCACCGCCTTACCATTCCTGCCGCCATAACGTCATGACGTGATCCGGTTCGGAGGGCAAGGTAGCCGGTAAACTTACTTTTGCTTGAGGCCTAACATCGGCAGCGCACCATTACCACCTTTGGTGTCTCTAGGCAAAATCCGTCTGCTCGTTTGCCTTCCAATATCATAAAAAAATATCATCGAGATAAATTGCAGTTTGCAGTACACACACATACATTTTAGGCGTAGTAAAACTACAAAAAAACATCTTCCTTCATTTATAACCTCCTCATATTTTCAAACTCGGTTAAAAAGGCAGTCTTATCGCCAAATAAAGTGACCTCTACTAAAACAATTTTTTTTAGTCAACTAAACACACTTTAAAACCAGAACATACATCCAAAGAACATACATACACCAAGTCATTACTTTGTGCCAAGTGCCATACTTGGTAAACTTGTACAATGTACCACTTGTCTATGTATTCTACTTGATACAAATGCACTAGAAAAATTCAACCACAGCAATAGCGTGAAAGAACTTTTTGGATTACCATTAATACCTACCATAATTTGATGCACATATTATTGAGGTTTTAAAAGAAATATAATTAAAATTGGCAACTCTCAATCATCATGTTATAGAAGCATTATGGCCGTGGTTTTTAGTCTTCCATGAGGTTATATTTTTTTATCAGCTATTGACATCGGTTTCACAATGCTTACATATATAAAGGCGACACTGCGCGTTTCGAAATAGGAGAAAAAAAAGAATGTGCAAGTATACAAAGATATTTGTGAAGCACATTACTTTTGCTTGCAGTCATGTAAAAAATATGATCAGCTTACCTGTGATAGGTGACAGGACCTGGACTTCAGTTCGACCTGTACTCCGACCCTGCAGCACACGATCACGTAGAGACGCAATCCGAGGGTCCGACACACGCATCAGCGATAACACTAACTCAGTTACTTTGAGCCAAGTCCGCCTTGAAACAAAATATGAAACGCGGCCCGAATCGTGGTCCTTCGCTAGAAACCTCGCATAAACCTGAAAAATTTCAATTTATCTTTATTTTTTTTTGTTGCGAACGTTTCCTAACACCATGTTTTTATAGCGAACAAACGGCTCTTCTAATTTTAAGGTGGCGTTAATAATAACCAGAATTTTTACCACCAACTGTCCTACCTGCCAGGGTGCTAACGCTGTGACGACAGGATTATTTTTTTATTTTTTTATTTGGTGATGTCAACCCGGGGCGAGCTGCTTTACAGCACTCTATCACTTAGACCAGGGCTGTACTGGTATATTTCGCATAAAAAGGCAGACTGCATGGGCAACAAATTTTTAAGCACAATACAACCACAAGGCGCCATTGAAAAACGCCATTCGAAAAAATATGACTAGATTTTGTGGAGGAAGGATATTTGCGAACGCACTCTTTTTTAATGACTAATGTGTTGCCAACCTCGCGGCTTTTACAACTTCACCGATGCACTTACTATTCGGTATGCCGAAGATAGTGCGAAGTGAAAACAGTAAGTACGGGCAGAAAAACAAATCGTAATTATCATGCTTGAAGACCTCTTGAACTTTCCGTAGCTATATTTGTAATTGAACCTGTTATTATAACTTTTAACTTAGAGTTAAATATTTAACATAAGAATGCAGGCTTACATTAAAAAAAACTAAGTTAAAACTAGTATAATGATAATTTTACAGACTCAGGTCCAAACAAAACATAAAAACTTTAGATTAAAAACTCCACGTATGTGCACTCTTTTGTCTTAAGTTCTGAATTACTGGCCTAAAAACTTGAACATGCAGTATACGAGTCACAAACCTCAACGTTGCTTTGTTGGTATCTAAGCCTGCACGAGCGTTGGTCGGTGAGGGAGTTAGGAGCGTCGGGCCTGCCGCCCCCCCACCCTCGCGACGACAAAGACCTCCGCAACCTCTCCTTTGAACTCATTTCGTCGGATACCTTCCAACCTAACAATGAAAGTAAAAACATTTTAAAAGAACCAATCAAATAAATAAATGTTTTCTTTTTTAATTTATTGTGTCTTAGAGTAAAAAATAACTTAGTACTGGAAAAAAGTAATTTAGATGCTAATGGACACTCAATTATTGTCTTAAAGCATTGCACAGCTAAATTATTTTGCATGTCTCTGGTGTTTAAGTAATTTATTATTGTTAAATTGTTTGAAGTTGATGAAATATAAATTATAATGAACGGTTAATTTAAAATGGGATTAGATCTATTCTCCCAGGGGATTCGGGCCAACGCTGGTACTTTTTTGCTGGATCTTTAGTTTGTAGACTTTAAAACAGAAAAGACTTTACAACAACTGTTAGTATGGTTTTAGTTAAAACAAATAATGTGTATTTCTAAACATATTCATTAACAATTACAAATAAAGAATATTAATTGATATAGAAATGTTTAATACATTATCGCCTTTGTGGTCTAGCGGTTCAGTTGTTGGACTTGACAGCCTGACGGGACGGGTTCAAATCCCGGGTCGAAAAATTAGGTTTTTTCCAATTTTCTAATTTAAAAAAACGTTGCTCGCGATTGGATATGTGCCCGGTTGGCTATAGGCTTGCCACCTATCACATTGTGGGACTTAGTGTCTTCGGCTAGTCGTGGGTGCCCTGGTTGTGCCTCTGCCTACCACTTCGGGGATATGGGCGTGAGGATAAATCAATGAAATTACTTTTTATAAAATGTGCTAAGTTTGTGTAGGTATTCCTTATCCTAGTTGAGATGGTATTGTACGGGCCACATGAAAGAGCTACAAGAGACATGTACCTATGTCATTATTTTAATGCATTCACCGTAATGACATAAAAAAACACAAATGGAAAATTAACACACGATTTTCGTTTTATCAGCGAAGTCATTTCTTTAGACATAATGTACAAAAAAAACATGCAGCTGAATTAACAACCTCCTAGGTACTTTTTTAAGTCGGTGGAAATATTAATGACATTAAGTAAAAAAAATAATAAGGACGTTATAATGTGATTCAAAGTCACAAGTCAAATTTAGGGAGACAAAAGTTACTTAAGTGAAGTAAAATGCAAACGTATTAAGAAATCTTCCCCGTGTTGGTCCGGCTTGCTGACGTTTCGTCCACAAAATTTTCGTCCACGGTTGACGAAACGACACTTTTTTATTTTATTATTTTTTCACTGACGATTCGTCCACTAAACAAAAAAGTTGTTTTATACAGTCGGATACAAAACTTAAATAATTTCAATCGAAGTAATTTAAAATTCATCAGCATTTCTTTTTAATTACGAATAGATATGCAATATGCATTATTCGTGTAAATAATAATGTTTTGAGTAAGATAAAAATTTACATTATTTTTTTTAAAAAAATAAAAATTTCTAAAATTCTTCAATGTTGTACTGTAATTTCTAATAACTGAGAAACTATGATATACCTACAAGTCGCAAACAAATTAAAAGATATTTTACTAAACTAATATCTATTTTATCTACCACAAACTGCAAAGCGTTCAAAGCAAGAACCAGTTTATACTTTACAGTACAATTATTCAATACTGCAGATCAAAAGCTGAATGAAATAAAGTGTCTAATAATACCACACAGAACGTTTAACAGTTCAGCGTTTACACGCTGTCTGATTCCATTAAATAGTGTATTGTGAAAAAAAAGCAAATCAAGCGCTGAATTAAATAAAGTGTCTCATAATAGCACACAGAACAGTAAACAGTTAAGGGTTTGAATGATTTCTGATTATATTCAAGTTTATGGTGATAAAATAGCAAATAAAGCGCTGAATGAAATAAAGAGATTTAATAATACATACAAAGTTTTACGCTTATCGTAGCGTTAAAGCGCTGGCGATGGAATGTTACATTATACGAATCTGACGCGAGTTTAGAAGTTATTACCCATTCTAAAAAAAGTGCGCAACGCCGCTAAAGAAGTTTTCACTTCAAAAATTGCGCTTGCTGGGTTGCTCTGAATCCATTTTTAATTATAGTCTGTTTATTTGTTATTGAGTCGAAAAAACTATTAGCATGAAATTATTTAATATATAAATAGAAACTTGAAATCTAAAGAAGTTTTAAAAAATGAATAAAGTGGTTGTTTTTTTTGAGGAAGCATGGTTTTTTTTTGCGAAGGCTATTAATAACAATTGTTATTTGTCAACATTTTTTGTCCCACTGGTATTTTAATGATTATCTAACCCAAAGGAAAGCAAATGTTAAGCGTGTATTATGGATCTATAGTTGACTAAGGCATAGAAATATTAAGTAGATACTTAAGTAAGTTTAATAAACACGGAAACTCAGAGCTACAGGCATCTATGTTCACTACAAGATAAAATATTATTGTCGTAGTCGGGAATCGAAAACTTTCCTCGCGGTTGGTTGGAGTTAGGCGTGTTCGCTAACCCTCCGCCACTGAGGCGGTAGAACAATTAAACACTATCATTAGTTCGGTAACTTATAAAGTAAAGTCCCTTAACTATTTTTTAAGTAATTCGATAACTCGTTTGGATAAGGTATCTGTCTAGCCGACTCTATTATCCGAGTTCATTAACATTTAAGCTCACTAATGGATTAAGGGGTTTATAACTTAATTCATGACGTCCAAAGTTTAGTTTGTGACAGTCGATCGTAGCTTAAACAATATGCGACTCTAATGCCCGGTTACAATAATCACCGAACCGTCCTTAGGTATAACTATTCCTAGTTTGAAAAGTAACGAGGTGTTACTTATAGTTCCATGTGTATTTATAATAAAATTATGTATTTGTAATAAAATGCGACAAGCGATCCTTAGCTATCCTATCGACAGATTTCTACCTATTAGAATTAGAAAATCGTTTATTTGACATAGACCATACAAAAGGCACTTAAAACAAGGCCAAACTTGTTATGTACCGTTTCCGTAGAATTCTGAACAAAAACAGTAAATTGTCACTTAAAAATAAGTTGACACTATAAAACTTGCATACGACCCATACTGTCATATGCATAGCATTCGCCCACCTACCTAGGACTACCCTTTACCCCCTACAAGTTGTTCAGAATAAATTCCTACGGCTAGCCACGGGCGCGCCGTGGTACATGCGCAACGTAGACCTGCACAGAGACTTGGAACTGCCTAGACTAGCGAAGCACTTTCAAGAACTCTCTCGTACATACTTTTCTAAATTAGAAAACCACCCGAACCCTCTGATGGCAGCAGCCAATAATTATGACCCCGAGACGGAGCCATCTCCGCTTCACCGGAGGCCGTCACGTTATTCTAGAGCACGATGACGATGACCCCATCACCGAGCCAAACGCCTCATACAACAATACACACACAGTCACAAACTCGCGACACCGCCCCCGCCGGGGGCGGCGAAGACCCTTGATCCGCCATGGGCGGAACACAGCCACGATGTCCTCTGACGCAAACCACGATCCCACCCTAAGCCGTGGTACGGTCTCACAGGAGACACCCTTAGGGGGAGATCTCTAGCTGAGCACTCTGCTCGCCCACTAGCCCGGTGACGTTGTAAAAGTCTCTAAACGTACGCAGTAGTCGCTATTACCCTTATAAAAATGAATCTTAATTTCAAGTGGTCATCGCATTACATCTGAACGGGTTGGGCAATTTTGATAATTATTATTTTGTTGTGCTAGTAATTGTCAGGAGAAAGTTCTTATAAAAAGAAAAATCGGGAAAATGGGAAACACAATATTTCCTTACAAACTGTTACTAATTATTTATGATCAAGCGATACTAAGTTCACCGGGTCGGCTAGTTCTTTAAATAAAATATCATTATCATAATTGATAATACCAGTATATTATTTATTGCGTACTTACGGCCAATATTAATAATCAATCCTAATCCAAAAATTGCTGTCCAAGATTGATATTTTGATCCATTTTTATGTTATCGCTTGCCAATAACATATCTGTAGACACGATAAATATGGCAATTAGGTATAGGATAGGCCGGCGGATACGCAGCTATCTAGATTGCTTGAAATCCATCTTTAGAGAAATGTTATTAACATTGGCCGTTAGTCGTCCAATTATTTTATGGTTATCTCTTTTTGCACGTCAATGTCTTTTTAGTGCTGTACTTACAATATTTTGTTTACATAATTTTGAAGGATTTACGCATGCAGGCATACAAAAATAATTGTAAAATGAGAGAACGTTGAACATACCTTTGATTTGTGATAATCGATAGTCGTCAACATCGATTTCGAGTGGGTACTCCGGCATCCAAACAGTGAATCGCGCCAGGCCCGTATAAGTGCCGTACTTGACAATCACTGACGCATTTGACGAGCCCCGGATTTCAGAGCCATCCACGTAAACCGAGCTGCACGACGATGACACCTGCGAATTCAGAAGCAATTAACGATTGAAGCCATATTTTACCTATTCGCTTTTTACACGCTTTTTATTAGCTTCACCTGTATGTTTGTATGTTTGTTTGTAACCGACTTCTTTGGGCGCGATTTTGACCCACTTTAAACGGCCAGATTTCGTTCAAACTTTGTAGATTTATTGAGGGCCGATGACAATACACTAATTTGATAAAATTATTATGTTGGAATTTATCAAGATTTATTTTTAGTAGTAAAACATTGTGTTACGAATAGTTTTTATGATTCCTAGAATTCCCAGCTTTGGACCCGAGCCTTTTTACACGCTTTTTATTAGCTTCACCTGTATGTTTGTATGTTTGTTTGTAACCGACTTCTTTGGGCGCGATTTTGACCCACTTTAAACGGCCAGATTTCGTTCAAACTTTGTAGATTTATTGAGGGCCAATGACAATACACTAATTTGATAAAATTATTCCATTTTTTAATTTGTAAAATATGATTTTTGTTAATTTATATAATTTCCATCTATAGTCGATAAGGTGAGAAACTTAATTTTAATTTTTTACAATTTTTCTTACAGTCGATAAGACAGGACTTGACGTTTATTTAAATTTCCAATAATTATCTTTAGCCGTTTTCTCTAATATTGACAAGTTACCAATAGTTTTTATGATTCCTAGAATTCCCAGCTTTGGACCCGAGCCTTTATATAATACTATTCGTCAACATAAAATAGTTAAGGTGTGTTTCGATATATTTAACCTGATTTTTATAACGTTCTATGGGAAAAAAGTTTTTTATAAAAGTTACATTTGAACTTGGGTCATCAACTATATATTTATCAAATCACAACAAAAACGATCCAGCGGTTTAGTGTCAAAGTCGTAATAGCCAGATAGATTTTCGTACTCGCAGCAAACAAATGCACTCGCAACTATTCATTTACTCGCATACATAAACCCACACACATTTAAAAATACAAAACACATATATAACCTCGTTGGTCGAGTGGCTAGCGTACACGCCTAACAACATCGACCAACCGCAAGGCTCGGATTCGATCCCGACGGGGGTAGACATTTGTGTGACGAACATTTAGATATCTGCATTTCCGGGTCTTGGTGTTTATTAAATTTATTCCGGTATCTATTTAGGTATTCCCACCCCCCAGGTACACCCCCCTATCTCACGTGAGATTTTTCGAAATATGGGTTTCTTATTTAAATGTATTGGATTTTTACAGCAAAGGCTTTTAGGCTCAAAAGATACTATTGGAACCAACATGCCCGTATGATTTTAAAGTCCGGAATTGTCAAATGTCCATCAACCTCCTTATTGGTCCGGGCTTCTTTGCAGAATAGACCATCTGCTTTCGTGCCAGGCAGCGTGTAAAAGGCGAGCATAGGCCTTGCCTAATCCTGCCGCTATAACGTCCGTGCTTGCCGTTGACGTGTTCCGGTTGGAGGATAAGGTACACTCGCTTTTACACGAGGCCTAACCTCCCAACGTTAGGTTGGCAACACACCATTACCACCTTTAGTGTCTATAGAAGGTGTGAATTTTTTACCATCAGGAAATCCTTGTTTGCAATCCAATAACATAAAAAAACCTAATTGATTAATTAAGTGAATTGATGTATTTGGTACAAAACAAATCTACGTTGGTTTGACAGTCAGTAGATGTATAAAGTCGAGTATGAATGAAATTATTTTCAATACCAAACCAAACTAACATTAACCAAAATAGCATTTTTTGTGATTGAAGCAAAAAAATTACGTGATATTTACCGAGACACCCCCCCCCCCCTCTCTCCAACGTAAGATTAGGTGAGATTTGAATCAACCCCCTCCCCCCCTTAAACATCTCACGTAATTTGTGGACGCCCCCTAATAATCGTTGACTAGCACCTATAACACAAGCATATAATTTTGCTTACTGTAGGGTTAGATTCAATTTGTGTGAATTGGCCAGGGATATTTATTTATTTTAACAAAAATAAACGTAAGTTTACCTACACCTAAACTTTCCAAGGAAAGACGCTGCCGTCCTCTGATCCATGTTGAATTGACCCACATAGGTTAGACGTTCACAGAGAACGAATGTTAAAATCTATTACACGTACTAAAGTTGTACTAGTATATAGTATTATTTCTTTCAAATTTATAGAAATACTAGTATATACGCCTTTTTATTAGCATTAATATATTTTTTGATAAAATAGATCATCTTAGCAGCTAGAAAAATCGAAATTGTTAGTATAGACGTAATTTGTTATTAATAATGTGAACTAGATCATGTAGAATTGTGCCATGAATCACTAATTGATTCCACCCCCATATTTATTCTTGCCAACATAATTTTGTAACCAAAAAGGCGAAGTTAACCAAAGCATTTATTTATGAAAAAAAAAATAACAGCATTAATTTGTCCATTTTCAAGGACCAAACAAGGAGTAGGTAACATTATGTATTTAACCCAAGTTGCTGTTTTCATCACACTATTTTATCTGTATTTAGAGCACGTTCGTTTCTAGTATCTCCCGTCTTAAGGAATCCCAATTTTCTACTGTTCTTTAAATTCTAACATTAGAAATACTCTCGCCTTCTGAATGAGCTTTGTAGAATTGGAATCTTCTTAGATATTGACAACTGCTTTCCTACACTTTTAAAACTCGGCTCCGTATTGATGATAGAAGAAGTTCTAATCCACCAATTTGCCATCTGTTTAATAGTTCCTTAATAGTTTCATACGAATGACATGAGATCTGCAACGTCACATTTGCTTGTATTTCAACCTTCATGACATCATAGAATTTTTATAAATTTTAAAGAAAGAAAAAATTTCGACCCATACAGGATTCGAATCTGTAACCTTTCGTCTTAAGCCGACGAATGCTCTATCTATTTGAGCTACTGAGGATTCAAGTCCCGTAATGAAAAAAATTAATTCCTTTCTTACCCGTTAACGCGAGTTGTTATGTCTTATAGATATACAGTTCTGAGTACCTATTAAATTAATTCTTAATAGTATGGCAATTTTAACTAACGAAGTTTTAATTCACCAATTTATTATTATATAATTATCTTAAAAGCGCTTCTGCCTTTCGAATAGTATCAGCTCCATTACATCCTATCAGTGACTTGTCCTGCTGGCGATACCATTGAAACCTTCATGGCTTTCTTAATTCATTTACTACATTCTTTAGGTGTTGCTATCCAATAGATGAAGCTCTAATTCACTAATTTAACTTTGAAACTTCAACTTGGAAGTTATTTTGCCATCAACGCGGAATTGCTCAGCACCTTTCGCATTGATTGCTATCCTTTAAATCCTTAACTTCTAAATGACCTCTGTAACTTAATACCTGGTAGGAACTGTCTCTCAGATAACATGGCCGTCCGTCAATATCTTTTGTGTAAATGACAGAAGCTCTATTTCACCAATTGTCTATTAAATCCTTACCTTAAGAACACTTTCGTCTTCCGAATGGCATGAACTCTGTAACGTCACATCCGCTACTTGTCCTGCTTGTGACACTATTAACACCTTCATGGCTTGTGAAACTTGTCTCCCAGTCAGCACGGCAGTGTTCAGCACCTCCCAGTTCTAGTTAAAAAAAAAACAAAAAAATGGGTTGAGTACAGAAGGAAAATGGTTAACATTTTTAAGATTATTTGGAACTTTAATGTTATTTCTGTAGGTTCCAATAAAGGTTTTTCTATTTTCTCTAAGAGCTGCTATAAAATTTAAAATGTTAAAATGACCTTAGACAGTCAAAACAAATTTCTAATGGGTTGTGTGAAAAATATCTTGTCTTTTGGTATTTCAAATGGAATAAGCTATGACATATCTCGTTGTGACAGTATTAAATCATACATACAAAATTATTGTACAAGGACAGTAAGGCTTAACTTCGAAGCCCTGGTTATCTGTCTATCCTTCCGTATCTATGTCTATTTAGGCGGATTTTTTTAATGTCGATAAATCAGATATTTTCGATTACCACGTTTGCTGTCAGAAATGCGTGGTATTTAGTTGAATATACAGAAGACACAAATACGAAACACGAGAACATCTCGATTGGCATTTTTTTATCGTTTCCGAAGTTTTTTATTAGGAGAAAACTGGGCTATAGAAAATTTTGTGGCATAAAAAAAGTTTATAGCTCGCGAGACTTGTCTCCCACTCGTCACAACAGCCATGTCCGGCACCTCCTAGGTTTGGTCACGAAACATTACGTGTTCATTAGCACGAAACGTAAAAATGCAACCGAAAGAACAAAAAAATGTTCTGAATTTTATTAGCTTATTCGTTTTTACTAGGTTTTTATGGCAGCTCTAGTATGATTTGAATGATCACTTCCGGTTTTTTTAATATGATTCTAATGATCTGATTTATATGATAAATTGTTTTGTTTATTTATTCAATATTTTATTGCACAAAAGGCAAGCTTATCTCTAACTGCAAAAAATTTCTAAATCTGTGAAAATAAAATTGTGACTTTATGACTGTTGGTTTTTTTTAAATACTAAGTCGAAAACATAGAACCCATAACCCCAAATTGGTTCAAGTGGTAAAAAGCTTTAAGGGAACTCACATAAAAATACAAAATAAGTTACTATTTTTTTAGAGTTGCTTAATAAAAAATACGATAGTAAAACAAAGCATTTTCTCGCCCATATCTTCTAAGTGTTAGGAAAAGGCACAAGCACCCTCGGGCCTCGACTAGTCGAAGACACTAACGGCCAATATTAATAATCAATCCTAATCCAAAACTTGCTGTCCAAGATTGATATTTTGATCCATTTTTATGTTATCGCTTGCCAATAACATATCTGTGGACAGGATAAATATGGCAATTAGGATACGCAGCTATCTAGATTGCTTGAAATCCATTAGATTGAGATACATTATTAACATTGGCCGTAAGTCCCACAATGTGGTAGGTAGCAAGCTTATCGCCGATCGGACACATATCCAAATCTCGGGCAACGTTGTTTTTTATTTAAAAAAAAAAGAAACATGTTTTCTCTTTGTTGCACGACCCGGGGATCGAACCCATGAAGTCAAGTCCAATACCTGGACCGCTAGACCACAGACTCAAACTGATAGTAAGTCGTCTACGAACTATTATTACGAGCCAGTAAACCGTTAGTATATTGATTAACTGGCGCTTGTTCGTCCTCGACCTGACATCTCCCAGACCGATAGATCAATATTAATGTGATAATATCGCTTAAGGGCTATTGGACGATTAGTTAAACTGGATGTAAAGACCGCACACGACTCAATTATTGGGTAATATATACTGGGTAATAAATACGAGGTAACAAGTACTAGGTAATATATAGTTCACCACAGAAATAAATATATTATTATTTGAAACCGTTTGAGATTGTTTGGTTATTTGTCACTAAGTATATTTCATTCAAATGCCGAAACTCAAACAAAAATAAAAAATAAAAAAATGTGTTGCTGTCTTATGGTCAGGATTTTAGACTAAGTTTTAGCGCTATCGAGAGAAAAGATGGTCGAAGTTTTTTCATAATTATTGAATTTCGTGTTGATATTGAGTGAAATTAGTCAATTTTGGTGGCATTTTGTACAATTTTGTTCAGTGAAAGTGCATAAATGAAATAATCATGAAGAAATTAGCGTATCGTGTAAGTCCTCGTTGCCGCCAAATCTCATTACATGAGCTTGAGTAATGAGGCCACTGCTTTACCCAAGAGCCTGACAAGACTTACTCACGACTTATGACTGATGACTAATTCTATTTGATGAAAATTGATATAAAATTTGATGCAAATTTCTACTTGACTAATGGCAAAATACTAACGTAAAGGCCAAAACCTAAAGAAAGAAAAGAAAGACTAAGTGTGCAATCCTAATTGCTACCCTATTCTTCCAACTTCAAGCACTCCTTTAACGTGGCGGGAATAGCTGAGACAGTGGTAATAATCCTGGCGAGCTGAAACAGGCCACTCTTCCACCTAGTAAAATAGCATTTCTGTATCGTGAAAAGAAATTCAATAAAATCGACTGCCACAATGAACAGTATCGAATCAGCAAAATTCCGATTTATCGTTTGACCGCCTCGTTGGTCGAGTGGTTAGCATACACACCTAATGTCATAAACCCAACACGCGGCTCGGATTCGATTCCCGACGGGGACTACATTTGTGTGACGAACATTTACATGTCAAATTTATCTATCTATTTAGGTATTTCTATGTATAAGTATCAGTGACTTACACCCATAATACAAGCATTTAATTTGCTCACTTTGGTATTAGATTAATTTGTGTAAGTTTTCTAGGAAATATTTATTTATTCGCCTCTGT
Organism: Calephelis virginiensis; assembly: GCA_002245475.1. Classification (NCBI taxonomy): domain Eukaryota; kingdom Metazoa; phylum Arthropoda; class Insecta; order Lepidoptera; family Riodinidae; genus Calephelis; species Calephelis virginiensis. The sequence continues at coordinate 110,202 of NJDC01002942.1, read as the reverse complement.
GGTCTAGCTATCCGGGTGTTGGACTTGACTGCATGAGGTCCCGGGTTCGAATCCCGGGTCCGCCAACAAAAAGAAAATTGGATTTTTCCAATTTTCTAATAAAAAAAAATGTTGGTCGGGATTGGAATTGTGCCCGTTGGCGATAGGCTTGCCACCTATCACATTGTGGGACTTAGTATCTTCGGCTAGTCGTGGGTGCCTTGGTTGTACCTCTGCCTACCTCTTCGGGGATATGGGCGTGAAGATACTTTACTTATACTTTTATTTATTTATTTTATTAATGCCGGCATGAAGTGATACCGATGGACGGACAAAGTACGTGTTAAATCTGTGTAGGCTTCGTTTTTGCCATTCGGCTACGGATATCCTAAAACTGACTTTAATTTCAATGCATACGAAAACATGTTTTACTTGATATCTTTGAGATACCGTCATTAGATGCTGCCAATCTCGGAAAGACGCTCTTTCAAATAAAAAAAAAATTAAGAATCAGTTCAAAAATGACGAATTCAGGACACCAAAAACATAGACGTCGATCACATAGTCACCTCCTTTATAAAGTGACTTAAATACGTTTCCAACTCTCTTTGACTTTGTGTATTTCAAAAAATACTAATTTTGTAAAGCGTATAATTATACGTAACATAATAACAGAGTAAAGCGATTGCCGAAATTATTCACGCGGCCTGACCTTTTGGGATTCGTCGATGTCTACACAGTTAACTAGTTTTTTAACGACCACATTAATATCCGACACAGTTAAATTTGTATTTCGTTCTTTATGAGCAAGCTTTTAAGTTTCGGTGGAAATTTTTGGTAAGTTGTAATTTTTTTCATGTTGGAGGTCAATTAACAAGCACATGGCTCTCCTGATGGTAAGAGATAACCGTGGCCTATAGATACCATAGTTATATAGTAGTAGGGGAGCCCGCGATGCGAAATGTGTTGTAACTCCAGCGTAATTGGGACCCATTGCACTCTGTCGATTAAATAGTGGAGAGTAAAAAAGGTCATGTAAGGTTTTTCTTTTTAGCGGCGCGTTAAGTGTCTAGAAGCTAAAATAGCAATTTCAGTCACTTGACCATAGCCGAACTCATCAAATATTAATAATATTTATCCCTAATGTGTCTCCGATGACAGAAATATGTCAATCAGACAGATTGCTGTAATAGACAATTAACACATATGACTTGGTTTTTGAAAGTTTCTGAACCTCCTACTCCCGTACGTCTTGTTCAAATCGTCAGAAAATTCGAACATAGACTTATTGGCATGTAATAAGCCCGCCGTACTTTAATCTGACACGCTCGAGTATATTTTCAAGCCAAAAAAAATTAGACAGACAACCCTACATGTGCGTCTCTATGTAGAGATTTGATACATAATGGAGGTGTTCAACAATGGTACAGGGTATCTCCCATACCTTAATCTGACGCGCCTGAGTTAGTCCAAAAATCCCCTCTTGGGCTCCCCTACTAAAGGTGTGTCGCTGTCGAGAGGCCGGGATGGAAGGCCTATTGTGCTAGTCTACCGACTACCCTACCCTGGGGACCGGAACATGACAGATTAATTGTGGCAGCTGGAATAGGTAATGCGGTGGACCCCTCCCCGAAAAAGTCGAGTTAGCTAAATCAATTAGGCTGAAAATCAATGGGGAGGTAGCTTAGAACCGGGAAAAGGACGTAGGCTACATTTTATGCTGTACTAAGGAAACTAGGAAAAACAAAATTGTAACTTTTCCCATACAAACTGAACGGGGAAAGAAGTTCGTCGGAACAGCTAGTAACAGATATTTTTTTTTATTTACAAGAAGAGGCAAACGAGCAAGTTGGTTACCTGTTAATGTTCTAAACGTATTAGGGCCACTTGCACGTTCCTGGGTAAAGTATTTAACACTGAGTTACCGTCTAACTAGGGTTAAATCATCTTATATTGGACAGATTAACTCAATATTAAAATATATAACCCGGGAATGAGCCGGGCCACTTACGTTTTATCAACATTATTAAAATTAATATTGCTTTTGTGCGCTATTCCGTGCGCGTATTGTTTTTATTACGATTTTATTTTCGTGTTACATTTGGTGCTGTCGATTTTTTGCTATTTTTTTTAAAAAAACGAGGATGGTTTATTTTAAGCAGCTTGATTTTACTGAGGATTTTTGTAGTAATGGGCGTTAATGTTAAATAGTAGGGGTGTTAATTGTTAACTTTTTTATTGTAACATAAAGTTTTTTTTAAATAAGTCGAAGTAATAATGTGTCCAAAGACCCTGATGATGACAGGTAGGTTTGTCACCTATCACGTTGTGTCCTGGTTGCGCTGTACCTATCGTTTTGGGTATACTGGTATTTACACACCATTCTTTTAAGAAAAGTTTTTATTCGCATAGTGAGTCAATTCTAGTTTTTTAAATAAATAATCCGTTACTAATGATATCAAACTGTAACGTTACTAATTATCATTTAAAATACAACACAACTTTTTGCAGAGCATAGTCACCAGTCCATTCGCATTTAGTAGTGACGTCATCACTTCGATGACGTCAAATATCGACAAAACAAATAAGAGCAATTTTTACTCAAAAATAGACATTACTATTTTCTTAAGCGTAACTGATTATTTTACAGCATTTTATCAAGCAAGCGTAAAATGTCAGCGAAAAAAATTATTTTTAAAACCATGTCGACTTACCTATACGGGTAAGGAAGGTAGGTAATAGTTTTAATACATTATAACCCATTTTGCATGATGTGATGTTTTACTCGTATAAGGGGGCGTCCATAAATTACGTGAGGTGTTTTTTTACATTTTTTGAGCCTCCCTCCCCCCCTGGTGAGATGTCGTGAGATTTTATTAAACCGGAGGGGGTTTAATAAAATCTCACGACATCTCCCACCCTCCTATCTCACGTGAGATTTTTCGAAATGTGGGTTTCTTATTTAAATGTATTGTATTTTTACAGCAAATGCTTTTAGGCTCAAAAGATACTATTGGAACCAACATGCCCGTATGATTTCCAGTAAAGTCATCTGCTCCTTCAACTTCGTTCTGGTTGAATCGGTAGGCAGTGTCGTATTAAAAATGGAGCAAATGACTTTTGGTCATGCTCTTTAAAGTCCGGAATTGTCAAATGTCCATCAAGCCCCTTGTTGGTCCGGGCTTCTTTACAGAATAGACCATCTGCTTTCGTGCCAGGCAGTGTGTAAAAGGCGAGCATAGGTATTGGCAACAAAGCCTTGCCTAATCCTGCCGCTATAACGTCAGTGCTTGCCATTGACACGAGGCCTAACCTCCCAACGTTAGGTTGGCAACGCACCATTACCACCTTTGGTGTCTATAGGCGGTGTGAATTTTTCACCATCAGGAAATCCTTGTTTGCAATCCAATTACATAAAATACCTAATTGATTATTTGAGTGAATTTAGGTATTTGGTACAAAACAAATATACCTAGGTATACGGTGGTTTGACAGTCAGTAGATGTATAAAGTCGGGTATGAA
>NJDC01002942.1:89130-103115 GCA_002245475.1 Calephelis virginiensis | reverse complement strand
GCCTCGTTGGTCGAGTGGTTAGCATACACACCTAATGTCATAAACCCAACACGCGGCTCGGATTCGATTCCCGACGGGGACTACATTTGTGTGACGAACATTTACATGTCCAATTTATCTATCTATTTAGGTATTTTTATGTATAAGTATCAGTGACTTACACCCATAATACAAGCATATAATTTGTTCACTTTGGCATTAGATTAATTTGTGTAAGTTGTCTAGGAAATATTTATTTATTTATTTTATTAATCCCGGCATGAAGTGATACCGATGGACGGACAAAGTACGTGTTAAATCTGTGTGGGTTTCGTTTTTGCCATTCGGCTACGGATATCCTAAAAACCGACTTTAATTTCATTACATACGAAAACATGTTTTACTTGATATCTTTGAGATACCGTCATTAGATGCTGCCAATCTCGGAAAGACGCTCTTTCAAATAAAAAAAATATTTAAGAATCAGTTCAAAAATGACGAATTCAGGACACCAAAAACATAGACGTCGATCACATAGTCACCTCCTTTTTAAAGTGACTTAAATACGTTTCCAACTCTCTTTGACTTTGTGTATTTCAAAAAATACTAATTTTGTAAAGCGTATAATTACACGTAACATAATAACAGAGTAAAGGGATTGCCGAAATTATTCACGCGGCCTGACCTTTTGGGATTCGTCGATGTCTACACAGTTAACTAGTTTTTTAACGACCACATTAATATCCGACACAGTTAAATTTGTATTTCGTTCTTTATGAGCAAGCTTTTAAGTTTCGGTGGAAATAACCGTGGCCTATAGATACCATCGTTATATAGGTGTGTCGCTGTCGAGAGGCCGGGATGGAAGGCCTGTTGTGCTAGTCTACCGACTACCCTACCCTGGGGACCGGAACATGACAGATTAATTGTGGCAGCTGGAATAGGTAATGCGGTGGACCCCTCCCCGAAAAAGTCGAGTTAGCTAAATCAATTAGGCTGAAAATCAATGGGGAGGTAGCTTAGAACCGGGAGAAGGACGTAGGCTACATTTTATGCTGTACTAAGGAAACTAGGAAAAACAAAATTGTAACTTTTCCCATACAAACTGAACGGTAGTTCGCCGGAACAGCTAGTAACACATAGTTTTTTAATATTCTAAACGTCTTAGGGCCACTTGCACGTTCCTGGGTAAAGTATTTAACACTGAGTTACTGTCTAACTAGGGTTAAATCATCTTATATTGGACAGATTAACTCAATGTTAAAATATGTAACCCGGGAATGAGCAGAACCACTCACGTTTTATCAACGTTATTAAAATTAATATTGCTTTTGTATAGTATTACTGCGTTCAAATTTTATACTGCATCTCTATTCCGTGCGCGTATTGTTTTTATTACGATTTTATTTTCGTGTTACATTTGTTGCTGTCGATTTTTTGCTATTTTTTTTTAAAAAACGAGAATGATTTATTTTAAGCAGCTTGATTTTACTGAGGATTTTTGTAGTAATGGGCGTTAATGTTAAATAGTAGAAATGTTAATTGTTAACTTTTTTATTGTAACATCAAGTTATCGCCTCTGTGGTCTAGCGGTCCGGGTCTTGGACTTGACTGTATGAGATCCCGGGTTCGAATCCCGGGTCGACCAACAAAAAAGAAAATTGGATTTTTCCAATTTTCTAATAAAAAAAATGTTGGTCGGGATTGGAAATGTGCCCGGTTGACGATAGGCTTGCCACCTATCACATTGTGGGACTTAGTGTCTTCGTCTAGTTGTGGGTGCATTGGTTGTACCTCTGCCTACGTCTTCGGGGATATGGGCGTGAAGAACATCAAGTTTTTTTTTATATAAGTCGAAGTAATAAAGTGTCCAAAGACCCTGATGATGACTGGTAGGTTTGTCACCTATCACGTTGTGTCCTGGTTGCGCTGTACCTATCGTTTTGGGTATACTGGTATCTACACACCATTCCTTTAAGAAAAGTTTTTATTCGCATAGTGAGTCAATTCTAGTTTTTTAAATAAATAGTCCGTTACTAATGATATCAAACTGTAACGTTACTAATTAACATTTTAATACAACACAACTTTTTGCAGAGCACAGTCACCAGTCCATTCGCATTTAGTAGTGACGTCATCACTTCGATGACGTCAAATATCGACAAAACAAATAAAAGCAATTTTTACTCAAAAATAGACGTTACTATTTTCTTAAGCGTAACTGATTATTTTACAGCATTTTATCAAGCAAGCGTAAAATGACAGCGAAAAAATTTATTTTTAAAACCATGTCGACTTACCTATACGGGTAAGGAAGGTAGGTAATAGCTTTAATACATTATAACCCATTTTGCATGATGTGATGTTTTACTCGTATAACATGTTCCTTAATTCAAAAAAATACAAATGAAAAGCAGTTCCATTTCTAAATAATTATTAAAAGTAATTTATTTCTATGTAACCTAAGCTATGATTATTATAAAGAAAAAGAATACATACAAAATTATTGTACCTACATTATTTTAATATTAAACTAGCTGTTTCGGTGAACTTCGTTCTACCCGTTCAGTTCGTATCGGAAAAATAAAAATATTCTGTTTCTTTCGCAGTTAAATGGGATGAAAGTGTCCTATGTTCGTCTCTTATTTTAAAGCTATCTCAATATCAATTTTAATTCAAATCAGTTCAGCCGTTCTTGAGTTATAAATAGTGTTACTACCACTACTTTTTTTGTATATGTAGATTAAAAAGACAAAAACATGTAATTCAATGTATAACATTGTTCAAAATTAAATTTGTTTTACATGAAATTATGTTCCAACTACAAATCACTTTATACTAAAATAACTTAAATTAAAAATTCGTAATGCCATTTTAAAATGAAAGGTTTTTATTACTAGAATCATGCCAATTATAATTTGCGTCCGTACTATAGCAAAATAATGTAGAACTTTATCTTAAAATCTTTGTAACAAATTACCCTGTTTCATGCGAGAAATAAAAATTAATTTATTTAACCGAGTTCAAAAAATGAGGAGGTTCTCAATTCAACAGTATTTTTTTTATGTATGAACACCGACATCTTAAACTAAGCCTGATTATATTATAAGTACCTAAGTTTTAAATTGGCCTGGCACCGACTTCAAACATATTAGTAATTGGTACACATAAATAATAGGTAGTATGTGATTAATGTTAATTTTTTTTTACGTTTTAGTATTGAAATCGGTTTTTATTAACGTAGTTATATTTATTTTAAATTTGTATAAAGAATTCAAAGTGCACCGTCATCTTAAGAGCTGTCCTTCTCAAGAAGTTATTTTTGTAGACATACAAGTAGTTAACCGCTACTGTCTATCTATAATGGGCTTGTTTATTTTCTTAATAATGAAACTATTTTTGTGCGAGAGCTTCGAATGCTATTATTAGTTTTACGTTCATCTTTAAGAGATAGTTTGTGTAATGGCGTATTTAAGGACTTCTGTGTATGTGAAAGCTTTCATTCTTAAAAAAATCAAACATTAGTAGTGATTATAATGAAGTAATGTGATATTTTTTACATTACATTATATAATTCGGACAGAATGTTTGAGTCCTGAACCGATACAGCCAATTTCTCATCGTCTTCTAACTTACTAGCTGTTGCCCGTGGCGTTGCCCACAAGAACTTAAGGAAGAACGGAAGGAAGGGATAAAAACTACATATGTGTTAATCCAAGTTGCCTTTTATATGTATACTAAATTTCATAAAAATTGGTTGAGCAGTTTTTGCGTGAAGAAATAACAAAGAAACAAACATACACACTTTCCCTTTTATAATATTATTAGGATTAGCAGTCCGTCACAGCTTCGCAAGAGTGGACAAGCATTTTTGTTCATACATATGTTAGTCGAGTGGCTAGCGTACATGCCTAACTACACTGACCAACCACGAGGCTCGGGTTCGATTCCCGATGAGGGCAGGCATTTGTGTGATGAACATTTAAATGTCTGGATTTCCGGGTCTTGGTGTTTATTAAACTTATTCTGGTATCTATTTAAGTATTTCTATGTATTAGAATCGTTGATTAACACCCATAACACAAGCATATAATTTTCTTACTTTGGGGCTAGATTCAATTTGTGTCACTTGTCTAAGAATTTTTATTTTTTATACAGACATTTCTTCCTAAATCACTACTAATTAAAAATAAATACCGAATTCCATCGCGTAGTTTTAAGCGACTTTATTTTATACTTTATCTGACCTGTGGCCCGCCACCTCAACATCAGCTCATTCTTCGTCATAATCCAGTTTGGTGGGCAGGTTAGCGTCACCCTTAATGTGGAAATTTTATTAGACCGGGTGTTTGTCCGTAACGGGTCTTTCCACCATATAAGCTGTCCATTTGTTTTTTTATATTATCTGACAAATAAACTGCACACTTAAATCGTCGCGAATTAATAACATTTTTAATTATTTATACGGGATACTCACGATCTCTTTTTATTTTATTTGTCGATATTTCGGCCTAGTTGCATAGGCCGTGGTCACGACGGGACGGGACGGGACAAATAAAATAAAAAGAGATCGTGAGTATCCCGTATAAATAATTAAAAAACTGCACACTGTAGAAAATGTAAGTATTAAGTAAAAGTCGTTCGTCGTTAATGAGTTTATATATCGTTAATTAGGTATAAATAGAAAAAATTAAGCTCACGCATTTGTAATTCTAGCTATAATTTACTTATATACTAACTATATGTTTGCCTGGTTGCCAGGGAGTTAATTTTGCTGTTCCCTTTGACTGTACTTGTATATCAAAAAAAGAGGTGTGGTAAGTTTGATGTGCCTGTGTGCATGTTTGTGTATATATGTGCACAATGGGCCTTCCATCCTAGCTTAAAGATAGCGTCGCACCTGTAACATCTATGGTGTCTACAGGCCACAGTTGGTACCATCAGAAAAGCCGTGAGTTTGTTAGCTGACCTCTATCATAAAAATGTAGAGAAACATTTGACATACAGGTCATCTTACACATACATATATATTTTCACGGCAAGTCTCGCAACAGGGAAGGCAGAGAATAATCACCATTATCAGCCGGAGGACGTCCACTGCTGGACATAGGCAGAGAATATGAAAAGCCAAATGAATGAAATTCGCAGGGTCGCCTAGTTCAGTATCTTCACGCCCATATCCCCGAAGAGGTAGGCAGAGGTACAACCAAGGCACCCACGACTAGCCGAAGATACTAAGTCCCACAATGTGATAGGTGGCAAGCCTATCGCCAACCGGGCACAATTCCAATCCCGACCAACATTTTTTTATTAGAAAATTGGAAAAATCCAATTTTCTTTTTGTTGGCCGACCCGGGATTCGAACCCGGGACCTCATGCAGTCAAATCCAACACCCGGCCCACTAGACCACAGAGGCGAGTTCAGAATAAGTAAAATACTTCGTTCAAATCGACTAAGTTTAACTTCGTAGACGGTAACTAGCTACTATGGAGATAACGACCATTAGCTTTATAGTCCCTAGCTTAAACCCTATTGCAAAGGTTAGATTAACCTTTATATCAGTAATTACTAAGTTATAGAGAGGTTAGATATTAGAAGGGAGAATAAAGACTAATAGCTCCAAAGGGTTGTTTTAGTAAGGTTATTATGGTTTTAAGTGGCTATCTTCACGTCGTATCATGGATGAGGTAGGTGGAGGTACAACCAAGGCACGCGATTAGCCGAAGGTATTAATTTGTACCCGATACTATATAAGGGACGGACGTGAAGATATGAGTATGTGTACTTATTAGTCTCTAAATGTGATAGGTGACAAACCTCGCTTCTGTGGTTTTATTAAGATAGTGTTTAGGTATAATGTTGTGTGGTGTCTAGTGAGGAATACAGAGGGTTTCCTATCAATCAGCTCGTTTATCACTAGCACCGTGACCTATTAAAGGTTGTCGAGTATTAGCGAAGATTTGCCCGAAATGGTACTACCGTGTATTCCTACCGCCACGTGCGTACTCGCCATTGTCGTGGTCTAGTTTGGAAGTAGTATGACGAGCAATGAGCATGTTAATACCCTATTATATATTGTAAAGTTATTGACAGCCGCAAGATAGACGAAGACGTATGATCCTAGAAATATCCTTACCTTTGAAATCGGAAGGACAGCCTGTATATCATCCTTTTCTATGTCGAGGCGAGTACTGATTTTATGCTCATGTGGAATCTCTTCGGTGGTAGACGTGGCACTGGATGATGTAGATACTTTAGCAGACCAGCTGATGCGAGCTGTGCCTCTTCCTGACTCCCCTTCAGCACCCTCGGCGTCTCCTTCTCCCTCTGCGCCAACTTCTACCAGCCACGTGAGAATCTCCTCCCAACCAGGTCCACCAGATGTGATTTCTCCTATGTCACTAAACATTAGGTACAAAAAATATTAGCATATTGGGTTATATGTAAACCGTATACATAATAGTTAAATGTACAGTTAAAAAATGTTATGTAGAACAATTTTAATCACGCCAGCTTTTAAACAAAAAACCGCATCAAAATCGGTGTATCCATTCAACACACACAGACAAACACACACAATTTTACATTTACATATTGTGCGCGAAACGTAGTAAATAATGAGTTCCTATGTGGTAGGGAAACAGTGACATCATCAATTGAGCCAGGTTCTAATCAAATAAATCGAAAACTATTCCTCGCATGTTATACGTCGGGCTTAAATAAGTAATAGTGAAGGATATCCGCAAAGGATATAGGTTATTTTCTGTACCGTTATCCATACCAGAAGACCATGATACGTGCGTGACAATTACTTTTACGTTAAATACCGTCTTTACCATAAGGGCACACGGGGCCTGTGCCCAGGGCCCCCATACTCAGAGGGCCCCCGTGGATCGACTATTTCACTCACTTTTAACCTTAAATATTTTGGCTGGCTGCATTACGTTTTTCTCGTTGCTCTTATTCGGTAACGTTCAAGAGCGACTAAGTGATTTATCAATATTTATGAGCATAGAAAGTGACATTCTTCAAAATTCATTGACATGATGTAATAAAATAATGTAATGATTTCCAAAAAAAAAATAGTGAACAAAAAAAGTAAAGATTGACGTCTTTATATTCCAAAAAGGCCCCAAGTTTTTGTGTGCCCAAGGGCCCCAGCATAATCTAAGACGGCCCTGTTTACGTTAAGTATAACTCGCTGTCAAAAGACCAACTACACATTTTCAAAATTAACATGTAAGCTAAAACATTAAGTAATAATAAAAAATATTAGCCATAAGTTCAGAGCAACTTATGGCTAATATTTTTTATTATTATTCAAAATTAGCTCGACACTCCATTTTACGACGCTCTACATTTAGGAATATTTTGCTTCAACATTTTCATTTCAAACGAAAGAGCTTATTTACACATTTGAATGTTGGTAGCAGATTTTATTAGCTTAATTAATGCAGCGGCAATTTTTCCGCTATTTCCAGCTTTTGAGCCGCGGCCAAAAGACACTCCAAAAAGCTTTACATTTAAAACGCAAAGGTTAACTTCAGTATCATAAATTCGCTGCCAATTTTTTATTGACTTAACTGTTTTGTACGAAGAGAGAATTTTAAGTACTTACTAGAATAATTACGAATGCAAACAGAGATATTTTTTTCTATCTTCACAAAAAGGTATCGATTTAAATAAATACTTAAATCGTATATAAGCTTTTTATAATATAAAGTTGGAAAATATTTTTGAATTTTAGTTTTTTAGTATATTTTTCCGAGGATTTTGAGAATATTGTTTAAACAATTGTTGTGATTGATTTTTTGATATTAAGTAATGAAAATCTATGTCTAAATAACGTCAAGTTTTAAAAATTCTGACCGCCTCGTTGGTCGAGTGGCTAGCAAACAGAATCAATCATATTATTAGCTTTTTACAATTTCTTTAGTGCAAATACAATTTTATCTTGCCGGGAAAATAGTTAATATCAGATGATTCGATTAGGAAGTTCACCAGAGCGTCTCCCAGCCTGGTTGAACTCCTTGTTTTACAACCGCTGACCTACTTGCAGTAATAACGTGAACGCGAATAGCCACTCAAGGGTTGACAAAAAACAGATCCCGTCCATTAGGATCGACTGGACAAAATTTTAAGTACGGAATATTTATTTAACTCATTAGAGTACACAAGTTAAGAGGACTATTTATATATTTATATTTCGAAGTATACTGAAAATATTTTTGAATTAGGTTTTTACTAGGAATAAATCGCTTTATATACTACTAGATGTTGGCAACGGATACGTAATTTAGTTATGACGCTTTCCCTATATTTGTTAGCTTTCATTACCTATGCTTTTAACCCCAAAACATTTAGTTTACGAACTACGTATATTCCTGAGACACAGACAAAATATTCAACCATTCTTGATTTAGCTCGTACAAGAAACATAAAGTTCGAGCTTAACTAAATATTATATTGAATTAAAACATTTACACACTACAATATGATACAATATCTTTGTACAATTAAGTACCTATTTAGCAACAACTTTTAACACATTGTCTTTCATATTTGATATTTTACATCGTCGGCGCTTGGTAAAACTTTCAAATATTCATATTTTTAAAAAAAAATTTCATATTTTATGAACATTCTCTTTCCGTAGAAACATTTTTTTATAATTTCAAATTGATAGGTTTCTGGATGTTTCTTCTTTTAATAAAAGGTGCTGGCTGTTTTAGCTTTGAGGCATAAATTTTGGGATGTATAACTTATATTTTTTGTACACATTAAATCATAGAAGAACTGTGTACTTATTAAATTTTTAACCAAAAAAAATGATTGAATATCGATTCATTTCGATCAGGTTTTCACTAAAAAATATAAATGTGCCACTTCAAAGTCGTACATATTTTATTAAAAGCTGTAGTAATCGTCAATGGAAATGAAAGTTAATTGCTTAGAAAATGAATCTAAAATCAAAACCTAAAATTCATCTAGGCTGATAAAATATAAAATTTACCTGTCTAGTCCGTCATCATCACGTAAAAGCTGTTCCAGACGTGTGGCGGTGACGGTCGCCGCTCGTGGCTTCACCTCCGCCGTCACAGCCCATCGCGAGTTCGCTGCTGTCACGCTCACCAACCGCAAACCAGATTTCACCTTCATTCTACAAAACACAGTAAAGTCAGGGCGTATTATTTAATTTAATATCTGTAGAAAAATAAAAAACCGACTTCGCTTTCAATAAGTCATCTAGATCACGAAAAAAATAAGTATATTTATCGTTCACAAATACACCGAATCGCTAGGGTATTTTCCGAAGGTGACTCAAGAATCTCCGAAAGCGGCGTGTTTGTGGAAATACATTTCCTAGTGAACGAAGAGGAAGTTAAGCAGATTTGTAAAGATCATGACAATTGGCATTCGATACTCTCTGCCTACTACGAAAGAGACTTGGCGTAAAGATGAGTATGTTAACAAAACCCTATTAGAAACGTCGAGGCTGTGAGCTCGTGTAAAATAGTATATAGTAGCCTAACAATAGTAACCCGATAATAGCATCTCATGTTAACGCCTCAATAACTTCATGATTTGCCTTTGTCATCTTCCAGTTTTATCGTAAATTAGACTGCTTTTCTATTTTTGGCTGAGGAGTCAAGAAGTTAGAGAGTACATAATTTATGTCAGCCACATACATTTGAAAGAATTCCGTACGGAATAATCAAAACGAAATTTGGAACCTTGCAAATTATTCAAAAAATCTATGGACCTTCCACACACGTAATTTTTCTTACGGAGTTTGAGTGGTTTTGTATGAGCGAAATTTTATTTCGATTTAATACAGGAATTTCGAACGTATTTTTATCCCGGTATCATAACTAGTTCCCACAAGAGAACTGAAGCTTATAAACTCGTACGAAACTGCGGGTAAAGGCTAGTATTGCCATAAATATGAGTCATCCATTAAAATATGTGTCACGAAAGTAAAGTAGCGTCCTCATAAATTTTAATATTTTGAAATATATTGCTCCCCAGGCGACCCTATATCTACGTCTTATTATCAAAGTAGACACATAACGTTGAGCTTTCAAACAGGTGGGAGTATTCTGGGTTAAGAATAGCACGTAGTGTATCTACTATTATTGGTAATATCAATCACTAACTGTTATCCGAGATAGATAGTATAGATGTTTTCCCCGTGTTGGCCCGGCCTCCATTGCAGAAAAGACAATCTGCCTTTCTGCCAGGCAGCTCGTAAAAGGCGAGCATAGGCTTAACGTCACTAACACCGTGACAGCTGACTAGGTGGTAGAGTTTCGCAGCAACTCGGCCGGATTAGTACCATCGCCCTACCGTCCCTACCGCCATAACGTCATTGCGTTGACGAGTTCCAGTTTGAAGGATAAGGTAGGCGGTAAACTTACTTTTGCTCGAGGTCTAACATCGCGAACTCAGGTTGGCAACGCACCATAACCACCTTTGGTGTCTCTAGGCGGCATGAATGTCTTACCACCAGGAAATCTGTCTACTTGTTTGCCTTCCAATGCCATAAAAAAATTGTATCTATCTAGCGGTGGTAGGGGAGAGTCACTAGTTTTGTGGTGGGATGTTACTTACGTATACATATCTAACGTTTCCTCACTCCTCATTACGGAACACGAAAATGGCAAAAAACTGCCTGACAAACTGACAAATAGAGGACACAATCCAGGCTAACTGCTGCCAGTAATTTACCACTTTGTACTTTAATATTACTGTTACTGATTTCACTAGTGGAATAATTAAGTACCTAACCAAATAAGGTCACTACTAGCAAGCGATGGAATCGGCATGACCTGATGCCGACAAGTACGTAGTAGTAAAAATGTTAATGATATGCTTACTTAATGACGACATGTCCAATAGGATGGCCCGTATCTCGTCGGATGACAAACGGTAGATGAAATCGGAAGTGAGGATATAACGGGGCTCGAGGTAGCAAGAGGGCAGCGTCTCCAGCTCGTGCCTCTCTATATCCTGCGCGAGCACCAACCAAAGTGACAGTGCCTAAAGGCCATGCAGGTTGAACAGAAACTTTTCCGCATATTCCCTCCCCTGTTTCGCCACTACTTGCTTCTGCTGCGCTATACGCTAATTTCATAGTTCGTGGAGGCCTTTTTCCTTTCCCGTCAGCAGGCCACCACGCCGCTGGAACAGTTAGCTCGGCTAAACAAGCACCTTCTTCCCCCTCAGGCCCGCAAGTCGCAGTTAAAGTTTTGGAACCAAGACTAGCGTGTAAGGTTATACACACACGTCGTGGTCTTGCTGCCGCTCGTCTAGCGCCTTCACCACCTGTGTGAAATAGCACTCTTAACACAGGTGCATCTCTTGGAAGCTCTCTAAAAACCAGATGTGCGGAAACGTCCAGTCTATGGGCGGTTGCATCTTGTAGTTCCACTAAGGTTGCATTTCTTTTCGGTGGTTCTAGCGGATCTGGTACAGCGTATCTTGCTGGAACTGTCTGTTTTGTGGAGAATGGTCCGTAAGTTGCTCTCACTGATGCAGGAGCAGATCCTTGTAGAACTGTAAACCGGTCCAGGGATAAAAGAGCTCCAGGTAGGGCTGTCCCCATTGGTTCTGGTGGTGGACCTGGACCATTCCATCGTGCCGTGTGCTTGATGAAGAAGCCGCTGTCCTTGTTCTCGAAATGGACTTCGACGCCAAAAACGGTTCCTGTGAACAAAACAGAAAAGTGTTAATAAAGGTGCGATGCATTTTGCACTGTCTGGATTATTTAACAAAAAAATAGGAATTTAAAAACACATGTAAAATAATGTGTCGAAAGCCGTAAGAAGACTCTATGAATGTGTAAAGGCCTTGATGCGGCCTCTTTATTATATTGGACGTATTAATATAGAAAGTTAAATCTAAGTAAATTATTTATCGATTCATTCGTAAATTTAAAAAAAAGGTTGATTTGATTTTGTATTACTTATATGAAAAGATATATATTTATTAACCTATATGAAAATAAATAAATATCGCTAGATAAATTATACAAAATCATCTATACATCTCGTATATTCCAGAAGCATCCAGATCTCAATTCTAAAATGTAGAAGTATCCTTCTAAGCGAAATGTTCAGATATTTTCGTTAAATAACGAAATGATCTAACAATAAAACGTTATTTTAAATTCAACTGTTTACGTTGGTAATAAGTACCTTAGTCTTCACAACTAGCTTAAACTGCCTAACCTGATATAAAACGTATTTTATGTTGTGACAGAAGATAAAAGAGCAATAAAAATCTGGCACAGATCCAACAACGTTCGTATTCAAAATTGAAATGTTTTCGCTCCACTTGTTGTTTACAAATACAGAAGAGTTTTAAAACCTCTTTTTAATTTAAAGAAATATCTTAGCCTTTAAGCTATCTGTTTTTCGTAATAAAAGTATCTTCACGCCCATATCCCCAAAGAGGTAGGCAGAGGTACAACCAAGGCACCCGCGACTAGCCGAAGACAAGAAGTCCCACAGTGTGATAGGTGGCAAGCCTATCGCCAACCGGGCACATTTCCAATCCCGACCAACATTTTTTTATTAGAAAATCGGAAAAATCCAATTTTCTTTTTGTTGGCCGACCCGGGATTCGAACCCGGGACCTCATGCAGTCAAGTCCAACACCCGGACCGCTAGACCACAGAGTAACGTAATAACTTTTTCGTAATAACTTGGTGCTGAATCCAACTTATTACTGTTTCAAATGCTAAAGGATAAAATACATTTAAAAATCTTTGAGTTTATAAATTTTAAGTATTAATGAATAGTTTATAATTGAAATACGGTTTTAATTGTAAACTATTGCTGCTAAAATCAAATAATCTGTAAAAAAGGAAATAAAAAATAATGTAATGTGTGTGTCATGTATCTTCACGCCCATATTCTCGAAGGAGTAGGTAGAGGTACAAACCACGACTAGCCGAAGACACTAAATTCCACAAAATGATAGGTGGCAAGCCTATCGCCAACCGGGCACATATCCAATCCCGGGCAGAAAATTGAAAATATATGTTTTCTAATTTTTTTGTTGCCCGAACCCAGAACCTCAAGAAGTCAAATACGAAGTCGGACCGCTAGACCACAGAAACCATTAAAATTAAAAAAAAATAGCATATTAAAGTAAAGTGTGATAGTGTACTAAAATGTCAAAAAGCAGATCAATTTCTTGTTGTAAGAAACACACGGGAGTTTTGGCGCCATTGAGAGAAAAGATGGTCGAAGTTTTTTCATAATTATTGAATTTCGTGTTGATATTGAGTGAAATTAGTCAATTTTGGTGGCATTTTATACAAATTTGTTCAGTGAAACAGCACAAATGAAATAATCATGAAGAAATTAGCGTATCGCGTATTTCCTCATTGCCGCCAAATCTCATTACATGAGCTTGAGTAAACAGGCCACCGCTTTACCCAAGAGCCTGACATGACTTCCTGATGACTTATGACTGATGACTATGAAAATTAATTGAAATTGATATAAAATTTGATGCAAATTTCTACATGACTAATGGCTAAATACTACCGTGAAGGCCAAAACCTAAAGAAAAAAAGAAAAGAAAAAAACACACGTCGCGTCGTACAAAACCGTATCTTACTGATGCGTTGTAAGTTGATACTAGTCTTATGTCTCCGGCGTAATTTAGTTCACTGGATTTTTTTTTAAATTGGATTTGACGATTTGGACAATCCAAATCGGATCATTATATAGGCAAACACTTCGTTCTAGTTTCTTTTAATGTGTGGTTTAGTATCTAATTATTTCAAACTAGCTGCTACCTGCGGCTTCGCCCGCGTTTTCACAGAAACCCGGTGTGCGATCGGGATTAAAAATAGCCTATATGTTAATCCAGGTCACAATCTATGTCTTCCAAATGTCAGACAAATCCGTTCAGCCATTCGAGCGTGAAAGAGTAACAAACATCCATACATCCATACTTACAAACTTTCGCATTTATAATATTAATAGGATTA